>JAQIXU010001772.1:0-15235 GCA_034701245.1 Strigamia transsilvanica | reverse complement strand
ATACGGAAAGGAATAAGTAAGGATAGAGAAATGCACTCTTTATGGTTAGTGAATGTGAAATGAGCTTTGGATTTGTTGACTCCTGGTTGGAAGCTTTCAGTGTTGGTATGAACGCGAACCTTTAGTTCAAGTTCATGATCGGTTTTATTAGTTCATAAACTAATTTCATGAACGCGTTAACTTTTGAAGTTGGATGGAAAAATGAAATTTTACAAAAATTTACCAAAATTTTGAAATTTTCACAAAAATTTACTAAAATTTTGAAATTTTCACAAAAATTTTGAGATTTTTACAAAAATTTACTAGAATTTCGCAAAAAAATGCAAAAAAAATTTACTAGAAATTTGAGATAAATGGATACAAACTTTTAATTCAAGTTTATGAGCTTGAACTACTTTCTTCCCCCGAATAGTTGTTCTATTCGAGTTTTTTCAAAAATTTGATTTTTCAAAAGTTTTTGAAATTGTTCGATTAGAACACCACTTCTAATACTACACCCTGGCGGGAATTTTCAAGCTGTTGATTGGTTAATGGTTAATTCTGCACTACCGATACACATTTGAACGTCATGACGATTTGTAGTAATGAAATTGGTCACATGTGCACGACGCTTGCATGTCAAAAATAATTAATCTTGCACCTAAATTGATCGGTTTGGCACTTAAAATGATCAATTTTTCATCCAAAATGATCAGTTTTCATCCAGTTTTGCACGTAAAACAGTCAGTTTTTCACTTTTGCACTTAAACTGGCAAGTTTTGCATTTAAAAATGGCAAGTTTTGCACGTAGACTGGCAAGTTTTGCATTTAAAAATGGCAAGTTTTGCACTTAAAGTGGCAAGTTTTGCATGTAAAGCAGTCAGTTTTTCACATGTGCAGGATGTAAGTGTAAAATTACCAACAGTTTTTATTTTGCGTCTTCTTTTCAGAAGTTTCATAAAAATTTCCAAATAAAACTCCATTCGTGGACACATTCAAACGACCTTGAACCTTTACGTATTCACAATTTCGTGAACGAGTTGCAACAACGGAAGCTTTTACAGTAGGTCAGTTTAGTTTCAAGATTTTTGTGCTGACAGTTTCATAAATGATAGAAAAAATAAAATCAAAAGTAGACTACGGTACTAGCAGTTCATTTCCCTTCACTTTCTTCTAAATTTTTACATGATTTAAATCTTTTACATTTGATCTAACTTTCAATCAAAGGATTTAAAAAATGAATATCCTTATTGTTGGCCTCGTCGCCCTGGTCACAAGTCTGTCCTGAATCATTGCCAATCAGTTGTCTTCGTGGTTTATCCTCTCCATGAGGTGTGGGCAATCCTTGGTAATCTTAACCAGGTCACGTCTATGACATCCCCTTTGATTGAAGGTTAATCCTATTCCTCATCCCAATTAAACATAAATTATTTCTGAATCTTTATTTTAGGGACACAAAATATTGGCTTTAAACTGCTAACTTAATCGAAGGCTTGAAAATTAATATTTAATTGAAATTAAATAATCATTTTTTGCAATTAATAAATTAACTTGCATTAATTTGGAATTTGGTGACTAGATTTCTTCTGCTGTATGTATTGTGTTGCTCTAGTAGACTTACTTGAGTGGGAGATTTTTATTTGGTTTGAAAAAACGCAGCTTTAACCACATACTGAAACTAAATTACTTTTTAATCTAATTCATACTGTGTTCTGGTTTTAGCTGAGTCTCTAACGTGTTTCAAATTAAATTTTTAATGCAATTAGAAATTTGAGATCAAAAGTGTTTTAACAGATTACAAGTTGAAAAATCTTCGAATAAATATTGCAAACAATCTTAATATGATCTTTCAATTTATTCCTAATTTAGAAATATCTCTTTATAAACTCCATGATTATTTTCTTCATCGATTTTTACACTCTGGGTAAATCATCCTCGAGCGACCTTTCTCTAAACTGAAGAATAAGTAATTATTTCAATTCATGCCATTATTCGAGGTCTCAGAGAGAGTTTCTATTATTAATGCTATTTTCTCAACAAATTTTAAACTTTTCTTTTTGACTATGAATTTTTAGAAATAGCTGTTTCCATAATTAACTACGTAGGTACTTTTTAGATGCAATCTACTGCAATTTCGCATTCAAGTCTTTGGTTTTCTAGAGTTTGTGAGGTTTTTAAAATGTTATTATTATTTTGTCTCATAACACTGCTATGTGATATTTAGTGTGAATAAGCTGTTATCTGAATAGTGTAAATAATAGTCTCAGACGATGATTGAGGTGTCAATTCGGGAATTTGATCCACTCAATTTCGCTATTGTGCTCCAAAAAGACTAGGAATACAATATTCTGCTTTGTGTTCAACTTTGCCAAGAAACAACGTGTTTTTGTCTGCGCTTCTTCCTTTTATTTTCGTGAGCATTACATGTCGTCACTCATGCACCAACTACCCAACCGACTTGGACAATGGCATTTAGTATTCCTCTGCTTTGGTCATTTGAGAAATATGAATAACTTGTCAGCATGTGTGAAAAACAGTTCAGAACAGAGTGTGTTTACAACAGTATGGTGCTGCCTTAACAGTTCAATTTTATCAGCACATAGTGTTGCCAAAACCAATATTCTCCTTAGGAGTCTACCAATGAACTGTCGTCGTGGTGACAAGAAAAACGACAGGCTATACGTAAGCCGGCAACCCAGACTGGGATATTCACCTACTATTGTGTGCTACAATTACAAGATGGCTGAATTAAGGTTCACAAGAGCATTCAGAGAATATGTTAAATTTTGTAGATTCAGAGAGGTGAATATGGGCTTTACCACTGACGTGATGGTTACATTGTGTACCTGGTGGTAGTGATGAGTGTTTGTATAGTTCACATTGAAGGTGTGTCTCACTTCTTTAAATGGAGAAGGTGTTGTGTTCGCACATTAAGCCTATTAAGCCTTTTGGCATGTGCCTATATGTGCGTGCATGAAATACGAGACGTTGTAGTTGTAGTTTGGTGTCATTTGAAATAAAGGTTGTTGCAGTTTAACTTAGCCTTAGTGTCAACCTTTAGTCTCGCAGCCTGACGGAGAACAAAACACAGACAGGACAAAGGAAATGATATAAAATTTTTAATGATTTGGATGACATTTTGAAGTTTGTGAGAGAAATTTAAACATTCCTATTTAACGTCTTTTTTTATGTTATTTTTATGTGCAATAATTAAATTTTTATTCACACAAGTCGAATTCTAGAAAATATTAACAATAAAGTTGAGAAAAATATTTTCAATTGAAATTTTGGCCTCGCGATGGAGAAGGATTTATAATGGAAAGTAAAATTTATCGGAATCACGGAGTCAGGTTTGACCAAATTGACATGGAGCAATCAGCGTTGAGAAAAAGGAATTCCGGGGACATGACCTTTAGCCGTTCTGGTGTGTTGCTTCAGTTTGAACCAATTGTTTAGTAGAAGCGCAGTAGAGTTTTTACAAAAGATGCTTTGCTGCAAAGCTTCTTATGATCTGCTTTGTAGTTTTGTTGTGTTAAAAAAAATAATTTCTAATAAATTCTTAGAAATATGATTGTAAAGACTGGATTTTTCAAATGTATTTCATCACATTTTCACACATATCTTTGGATGAAATGGTAGTAATTTCATTATATTTTTGAATTTATTTGGAATTTTTCAAATTGTAAAATATTAACGAGACGATGCCATGGATATGGTTATGCTTGTTGATATTCAAATGACGTAGGTACTAGCTTTCCTGCACGATTTGTACAATGTATGCATATGCATTGAGTCAGGGAAATAGAAATAGGTGCATTTAACCGCAAAACTGAAATGGATTTGCATCGAGATACGGGCGTTTTTACGACGGCAGTTCTCAGAATGATTTTCTCGAAATGTGAACCTTTTTTTTTCTTCTTTTTCCAATTCCATTTCTTTCTTCTTTATCAACTCTAAGTCGAAGAACATTGCCATCACTCGTTAGGTAATTAATCAAAAAATAATAATTTTGGAGCAGGGAAGGAAATACTTTAGGAAGTATTAATCATCAGATTTATTTTCTTTCGTCTCGAAAAACGGGTGGAGCAACATAACTGAGTTGCAATGGGTAATGTGAGCAAGTGGATTTTGATTAATACCCACCACGTTTTCTTTTTGCATCGCATCCCAGAGGATGTCGGATTTGGAAAATCGAGTATGTCTTTTCCTTTCCCCCGCCGACCAGATCCCAATTAAGATTCTTTTTCGTGCAATATCGACTCGCAATTCAAAGGGTCATTTATTCCTTAAAGTCGTGTATCATTAGTTTTAGCAGTGCAAATTTAATCGCGCAAAATTTAAGAATGAAACACAAACACGAGAAAAATATTACTCTTGGTGGAATTAAAATTGTGTATGATAATGTGGGTCTTTTGAATTATCCCTTTTAATCTTTTTTGCTTTTTTCGTTTTGTAAATTCCATTAAATGAAAATGAAGTTGAAAAAATTAAATACATAATTCAAATAAAATTCAAAACAAATCTTTTGTACCGCAAGAGAAATAAAGAATAATAAATTCTATATATTTCTGTGAGCAATGTTAATCTATTAAACAAACATTGAGAGCCAAGTAATACAATAGAGAAAGAGGGAAAAATGGTGCTGGTAGGGAGAGAATATTTATACAAAGTTTCAATATTTATGTGTGCCTTATAAACAAACTAAACAAAATGTTAAACTGAAGCAGGTCCCATTCAATCAATTCATCTCAGAATAAAACTAAAACCAAACAAAAAAAAAAATAACCAAAGGTTTTCTGCATCATCTTCAGCAAGACATGGAATTTTTGTTTCTTTTTCTTCTTCATTTCCATTTCTTAGACGTTCCTGGCCTTGATTTTTAGCCGTAAGATATTTCTATTGAACGAAGCGACCACAACCAAGACGAAACCAATTTCCCGATGTCAGTCCATCAGATACACACTCTACTTTCTCTTTCGTAGTCTCGTGTGTTCCACTTTATCACCTCAGCAATCAAGCGAGCAAAGTGGTTGACAACAACATTTTCATCGTTGCACTAGCGATTTTGTCTTGACTTACTGCTGCATACAAAATAGCCTAGACCAACTTCTTCCTCCACGTGGAAACGCGTTCAACAATAAATTTCATTTGTGCATCAAACTATTTCAAGCATTTTCTATGCATGCACAAGTGCGTCTTTGATTTGCACTTAGCAGAAAATTTTTTTCTTTTTTTATTTTTTATTCCTTTCTGCTTTTTAATTAAAATTTTGCAAGTACAGTTTGCCAGTTTCCTACCTGACTGTAATGATCCAGTCGCTCTGTTGAGGATCCATGTGGAAGCGATACCAGCACGTCAGCGAACGTCCACGGTTGGCGGAAGTCACTTCGGGGGTGCTCACCTCTTCAGAAATCTGGATTGTGCGATTGCACGTGCCCTTTTCCGCGTCTGAGAATGAAAAAGGAAATTAACTCGACGCTTCTTAGTGGCTTTTAAAGCATTTAATTAATTCAAATTTTTATTTGAAAATGAAATAAAGTTTATAATTTAATTTAAAGCTGATCATCGATGATAGGCTTTAATTTACAGCGTTTTAATGCTTGTAATTGTATAGAAAACTAATTTCGCTTTTACTCAAGCTGCACATGAAAAGATTTAGTAGCTACTAAATGCATTGACTCGCTAATAATTGAACATTTGGTCTCTGTAATTCAGAATAAGTAGGTTTAATCTTACTGGTGCAACCGGCAAATTACAGACTAAACTTTTCAGAGTAAACAGCAAAATGGGTGGCTGCTGCCTCCTTTATCGAGTTCTACGTATAGTTTTCTGCTTATTTCGTCATAAAAATACATTAGTTAGTATTAAAATAATTTTAAAAAACACACAAAGTTAAATTAAGACGAGGAGTTTGTCTTGGTAATGGATGCTTAATCGCTTTAAGAGAAATGCAGGTAGTGATAAATCGATGGTGTCTGGTATTGTCGATGGCGTTTAACCGTACATTGTTGGGTTAAGAGACTTTCCCACAGTCGTCCTACATCTGCTCGTTCCCACGCATGGCATTTTTATCCTACCTTGCAGCAATTCGCCAAAATTTTATTACATGGCAGAAAATTTGCCCTACAGGAAATTGATGAAGCATAAGTCCAATGGAAGCACTTAATTCGCAGACTGGTATTCGATGGACTGAGAGGGAAGGATCTGCTGGCTTCTCCTTCGGTATACCATCAAATCCCTGTGTAAAAATTTGAGTGCGATTTCCAAACCTCAAACTGCTCTTTTTCGACAATACATTACTAGAAATTCGAACCGCGGTTTGCTGAGCTGCTCCTGTCCTGGGCTTTGCTGCTGAGCTCCCGAATGAATTTAAATGGAAACGAATGCTTTTAAGAATTGTTTTTGTTTTCGTTCTCTTTTTATGGTCGATTCTTTTTCACAAATTGCTTTTAAAAACGTTAAATAATATATTAAACTTTATATTTTAATATTTTTTTAAATTTAAATTTAATTGATTAATTTTTAATTATTATTTTGTTTTTTAAATACATTTTAAAATCGATTCTAAGCAACGTGTTTACCGTGTTGTTTTGTTCACGAATTTCGCTTTTATGTTATTTCTAATTTGAATGCTGAACGCCAATTCCTCAAACAAACATCTAAAGAAAGAAAAGCATTTGGGAGGTGAAAGAAAAAAATTGGCGAAGGTTTTAATTGGTTCGTTTCAACATGACCTGAAACTCAAGAAGGGAAAAAAAGTCAAAAGCCAATTGAATTTCTCAGTCGGACAAAGCCATCAGTTGAAGTTTTGGTTGCAGCGAAAACTCGTCGCCGCCAGTTTTATTTAATTTTATCATTTTTCATATCTTTCATAAAGTTTTTTTGTTTTTTTCTGCTTTCTAGTGTTCGCACCGTTAATAATAAGTGCACGTTGCGTGCGGTTGTTGTTGACATGTCGAGTGTAATGTAAAAGTTGAGCGCTCTGCATTTTGCTTTTACTTCAGTCAGCTTATCAGTCGTCGCACTGAGGAGTTTTGTACTTCTTCGAAAGGGACGGCGACGATGGGCGTTTGGTTCTCCGATTAGAGTCGTGTGAGAGCGAGAAAAGCAAAGCTGCACTTGTTAACACCATTAAAGGTTTATCTCAGTTTTCAGCAGCAAATCACAGAGTTGTGATGCCCAGTGTATGGTTACAGCCAACAACTCGCTCGTAAAGGAAGACGCCAAATTACTGCACTCCCCGTTTTCCTATTATTCCACTGCATACTGCGATACACATTTTTAATAAATGTAACATTGGAGCATTGCCAAAATGCCACTAACTTAAAGGCGAGGCTTTTCTACGAGCGCCTTCTCAGTGTGCCGTTTACTTGCTTTTTGACCAGTGCTTTTGAACTTTGCTGATTGTTCAACTCTAACAACGTTTTTGCATTTTCTTTCGCCAAAAAAAAAATTGTTTAGAGTTTTGAAAAAGAAAAAAGAAACTTTTTAGTGCTTTGAAAAGTGCTTTTTATTAAAGAGAAATAAGTACTCCATTAAATCGTGTCATTGTGTGATGTAAGCTTAGATGAGATGGTCTCTCTCTCTCTCTCTAGCAGTTTGGCGCAATTGAAAAGCATCATTTAGGGTTTCGAGGGCACTTTTTAGGCGCTTTTTTATTCGATTTTGTAGATTTTTGTAAAATTGAGGTCTAAACATGAGTTGTGGGGTTTGGGAAAAATTCATAATTTAAAATAATCTTGTCGCAATTTTGATTTTTTTTTTAAAAAGGAAATGAACCAAAATTACAAGTGCGCTAATGAAGGAAATTAGTGTTGTTTGCTTTAGCTTGGCCAATCTAAATTACCATATTCAGTTCGTGTAAAGTGGTTCAAATGGGGTTTATCACCTGGAAATAATTTTTATAGAGATTTATTGATAAGAATTTTTCGAATGCTTGTTGTAAAATTACTTTGCACACGGTCAAATTAATTACGACAAGATTATAACTGTGGTCATAAATTAAAGGTGAGTTCAATCGTGTTTCTTTTGTTTGAATTTAAGGTTTTTTTTAAAACCAGGGATCTTGATTCCATTGACAGTTACTTGTAGTACCGGTCCCAGTCTAATCTTACCTTACATCAGGACATGGTCGGTGTTAACCTTAATTTGAACTCTTATGTTTGCTCAAAGATTTCGGGTCGGTTTAAGAGACGTTTGGTATAAAATGGTCAGTATTTCAAGATTTTCGAATGAAATTTTTGAAAGCGGAGTTGTTCCGGCGTGTAATCAATGGAAATTTGATGTCCTAAATTTCCTAAGGTCAATTTTGTCAATACGTTATTAAAGATGCATGATTACGATGCGATACATCAAAATTAGAGCTATCTGATGAAATAGGAAAGTTTCGCTTTGTTTTTAGTAATTTAGTATACACGTATATATGTAATTTATATAAAAAACATGGTTTGTTTGGATAAAATATTAGCTTAGTAAAGGTGAAGATTGCAACCCAAACATTCCAATTTAATTAAATTTTAAGCGAACTAATTAGCGCATGAGACCAGATTCGGAATTTTGAAATTATTTGCGTTCAAAAAGAAGAAAGAAATGGAATGCATTTGTTTCGTTTTTAAATTGAGTATAAAATAATACTCAAACACAAACAATACCCGTATATGGCCATTTTCTTAGCAAATTTTCCCCCTAGAGCTTTGCTGCACTTCACCACAAATAAAATTTATTTTTGATAGTTTAAGTGTTGAAATCAGTTTTAACCATGATTTCATGTTTAAATTGATTCCATGTTAGATATACACGTTTTTTAAAAGGAAAAATGCGGGGAGGGGAACCATAACCTTTAAGTTTTTTTTTATGCTAATTTATTGTAAAATTTTCATGCCTTTTACTTCACGTTGGCTATGAAGAGCAGTGGCCTTTTGATGCACTTTGCAATCTGCATTTTCTCTCGGTATTTCTAGTGTTTCGAATCGAGTACCGTACGCAGCTTATTTATAGCATTTAAGAGTAACGTTTCTAGTTTTCTCTCAAGAGAAATAAGCGCAAGAATAAAAAAAATAAAAAGCATGGTAGTAAAAAAAAATGAAAATTGAAATAAAAGATGTTTATGATATTCACGTTTCACTTCACAATTTCCCAGCATTTCTCTATTAAGGTATTGCAGATTAGTCACTTGGCTTTCATCTTTACATCACAAATAAAAACACGTTGTAAAGTGTAAAGAGGAAGAGTCGAATGGCAGCGGGGAATTTAGATCTAGTCGGTCGGTCGTCGCCCCACTTCCGAAAAGCATAAATCATACGTTTGTGGATGTGTGCAATTTCGACGTCTTCTCGTCTAAATATGCCTCTTATTTTTCCCCAAGCTAGTCATAAACTTACTCTCTTTTCTGTTTGTGCATTGCCGATCTAATTTCCTATTCATCACAGAAAGACGAGCGTTTTTAGTGCTGGCAACATAAGTGATAATGTAATTTAATATTCCACACTTGGTGCGCTTTCAAACTTGCCCATTAACCTAAGCTCAACTACACACAACAGACAAAAGTGATATTTTGCACGGGGGGAAACTCGGCTTAAGCTTTCGTCTTCCAACACCCGCAGCGCCGTATGCATAATGTAAGCTGTCACGACGGCGGCAGTATGTGTATATGTAACCAGGCCTAGCCAGCCGCTTTGTTACTGGCTATGCCGATGGATTACCCTCGGGATTAAAGTTTGCAAAGTGCGCAGACTAAAGTTTAAAGCGTACGGGCCATTGATGTTTCATAATGGAACCCATTGCTTGCTCCACCCACTTTCCTTCCATTTGCCCCCTCATATCCTGTACCGAAAGGCTTAGCCTATGACCCAACACACTTTTGCTCGCTTACCAATCTCCAATTTGCATGATGGTTTGCACGTGCTCATTTGGCAGTTAAAGGCGATGATGACAATGGAAAACTTGCCTATCAAATGGATAAGAATTATGACGCAAATATTTATTGTCTAAAAACGTGCAATAAATGCTCCAATAAAAGCTTGTGCAATGGTGTGTGCTGTGTAAAACAACTAGAGCTGAAAGGATTGCTCTTGCTCTTGCTCAGCTACTTGTGTCGGTTTTTATAATTCACATAGTTAAACTAAATTAGAGCTCTTCGATAGTTTATTAATGTCCTATTTTAAGGCAATTTTAGCACTCAACTCATTCTACGTACAAATTTGTATACTCAGACCATGTTTGTTTGTAACAAACAAAGCCTTATTTTAACATAGAAGCTAAATACACAAACCAGAGAACAAATTATAGGGCACAACCTTAGGATGTGTGCAAAGGTTTCATTTTGGGATTAAGTTTTCATAAAATTACATTAAATAGGACAAGTACAAGTACACAACACTCTAATAGCAATGAAGCACAATTAGGGCACAAGTATTCATTCAAATGGCTGATTTAAGGGTTTAATGAAAATTTTAATGTTTGTTTTATTCAGAAATAAGATATTGGTGATTATTGATAGCTAAAATGATCAATAACCACAGAATTTTGGAATACAGTCTGCGCATTTACTCGGAATTTCAGATTCAGTTTCAGGATTTTGTATGTTTTGTGAACTTTAACTTCTTTACCAGTTTTGTATGCACAACTGCATAATTTTTAATGCTGTTTATTGTTTGACTTTTCCCCCTATGCATTTGAAAGAATAAAATTTGTCAAACAAACAAACAAACAATTGTGCATACAAAAGCCGTTGAAGTATTCAAGATAAAAATAAAATAAAATAAAAACAACGTACGGTAAAAAAAAAAGCAGCTAAGTACCTTCCACATGTGGAAATTAAATAGTGGTATTTTTTATTTTCACAAATATAATTATTAATTCTAACAATGAAACTTGACGTGCTGACTTTGTCGTTGAATGCGCTGAGACAGCTCCACTATTAACTTACCACTTTTTGTCAAGAAGCCTGTTTACCTCATTATTACGTGTCAAATTCCATCAAAATCACGAGTACCATTCACTGGCTTAAGGTGAAGTGAGTAATGTCAATAAAATTCTTTCTTTTATCAACTTTTATAACCGCATTTTCAACTAAATGGCATAAATGCATTCAATTTAGTTAAAAGCAAAATAAAATGATCAGCTTTAACTGTGTAAAACATGGGTCAGAATTGCAATGGTTTCACCTCTTCCGGTTAATATCAAGTCGACCTTTTCAGGTGAAGTCAACCTTAATTGGAATCTTGCATGAATCTAATGACATTACCCAAAAATCTGCTCTATTACAAGGTTAAAGCTACCAGTGCGTTTCAAACAGCGATCTGCATCTAAGTTTCGTCATTTTGGCACTTTGCAAATGAATTTTTAACCAATAATGTATTCCATTTTTATGTATAACTTTAAGCAGAATAATGAAATATCGAAATCCGATATTAGCCATAAAAAAAAATTCCAAAAATGCTGGAATTCATACCAGCCATTAAATTTTTCTATTTTTATTTCTTTTTATGTTTTTTTTTTTTTTTTTTATTTTAAAAAATTTTAATCTATCTTATTCCACCTTCCGAAGTCCGCATGATGGATAGCAGGAAATCTGGCTACTTTTTAACGTTGTTTATCTTGTGCCCTTAGCTAGAGCTTTACTGCAGTGCACGAAAAAAACAAAGTGTACAAAATTTCATGGAAAGTAAATCACATATTAACTCAGATTCTAGCGAATTACGCATTTAGACAACAGAATTTGCCTTTGTTATTGTTATCAATAATACTTTATATTTTTTATCAATTAACAAAACATTAAAAATATAAAAACTCAGTTTTTATTTTTATTTAAAAAAAATATTTTTTTTTAGGGTTTTTAAAGTACCTGATACTGGGGCTCCATTCCTCACGCACGAAAATGTTTTGATTTTTTGGTCATGTATTTGAAGCTTTACAAAACAGCTGGCGTATGTCATCACAGGCCACAACCCTCATTATAACAAGAGGTCTGGCCTCCCACTGGCTTCATGTCAAACTCTCAAGAGCACCACATAGCTGGCAATCAGCGATCGTGCAAAACAAAAACTTTTCTTTTATTTCATTTTTATTTTTATAAATATATATTTTTAAAAGTTTCTTTCGAAGGACAAATAAATGTTTTCAATGAAGCGATTTGAATTTTTGGTTGAAATTTTTTCTTTACACTTTTCTTTTGTATTTAAAAAAAAAAAAAATTAACGTGGTTGTATGACGTGAAAAGTGTAATTTGATTGTAATTTTCCACTTTATAAATTTTATGTCACGCCATTAAAGACCATGGCTTTTTAAAGTAATATGGGGGAAAATATGGCAAATTTCTAAGAAGATCGATAGTTTGGAAGATTGTTTTTAGTTGAGTATTCCTTAAAGTTGAAGCTTAATAATTTCAATTTGTTTGGAGTAGTTGTTGGTTCCGAATATGAATTTACCAATTGTGAATGTAAAGAGCACTTTGCCATTCATTTGCCTGAGAACGAGAAACCCGCATTTGCTACTGGTCCTCGTGAGGTTTCATCTCTCGAAAATGAGAAAGTTTGTTGATTTTACCAACCGTTGCAACTCAATTGTTTGGCTTTTCATTTCTATATCCTTTCTTATTTCCTTTTATTTATCTGAATTATATATACAAGCCATAGCCTGCCTGCATTTACCAGTTGTGAAAAATTGACTTTTCTTATACAATTAAACCAGTCATCGATTTCCCATCACTCTCGCGTTGATGAAATAATTATTTTTCAGAACTATCGAGAGCCTCATCCTGACACAATGATTTATAAACCATCAAAAATATATCAAACCCGGCAATACTTTCGACGAAATATTTGATTACGTTCTAATCGATCAATACAGACCATCTTCGGATGACATTTCGGATCACAGGCTGTCAGATCGAAAAGCAGCACAAACTCGAAAACAATGCATGGACACACAGCATGAATTGAGCAAGTTTGTTTCTACATAAAAGACATAATTAGGCGTAGAAAATGCGCCACAATTGTCACGGGATTCGGAGGATCTGATCTAATAATTATCTTTTGAATGTTAATTAGTTTTACTTAAAGATTTAGGAGCATTTGCAATTAATGAACTGGCATTAACTTTAATTAACATGAACAGAGGGTAACATCTTGGTCCTAATCGTGTAGTGACGCCTCTTGCTCCCAGGTCAACGCCTGTGGTACCTTCCTTCCCGAAGGACAGTCGTGTCGCGCCGTTTGATACGGATGCAGGGCCTTCACTGATGGAGCGTGCTGGTTAAAGGGAAGGTGTTAGTGTCAATATTGAAACATGTTTTCTTTATGCAATTGTGCCAGAATCGTGGCATTTTTTCCAGCAGGATGTGATGCCAATGCCAGAGGAAACTAAGCAACGGCAGGGATTTTATCGTGATGGTAAATAAACGGATGTGCAACCTGTGTACACCCCTGTTAATAGAATATGAATCAGAAGGGAGCAGAGCAGAGAGTGCTGCTTAAACGGGTAGTAAACGACGGTAGAAGAGGAAGTAGACGCGTGTCTTGGTCGAGTTTAAACATTTCCCCAAGATGGAAAAGGGAAAAGGAAACACTTTGGCCGAGTGCCAACAGGAAATCGAACTCAATAGCCAGTTTGACTAGCAAAGCGAGGGGGGAAAAGAGGGAGACTGACGACACTCGCTTCGCCTGCCGCCATCGCCAACGCCTTTTGTGGTCGAGTGAGTTAAAATAACGCACTTGCACATTGTGGAAACCACCTCTTATCCATTTCAACCTAGAAAACACCTTCGTCTCTTTAGGCAATTTTTTTTAAGAGGATTCGAAATAACCTGCTGGAAATTATGGCTGTGGTTGATGGAAGACCTATTGGGACTTATTCTTTAAGGATTTGGTTTTATTTTATTAACTTTTTTTTTTTATTTTTTTCAAAGGGGTCATGTCTTTTGCATTTTTAGATAATTTGGATTTTGGATTTTTCTTTTTTCTTTTGTTATTTTTATTTTTTGGAGCTTTGATGTTCTTCACTTTGGGAATGGAATTAACTTTTCATAAGATTTGTTAGAATGACAATTTTTTTGGGTTGAGGTTATTTTTATATAATGGATGCACATGCAGTTTTTCAGATAAATGTTAGATGAATGTTTTTTTTTTTGTTTTTTTTTTGTTTTTTTTAAATTGACTGGCATTTTTGTTTTTGGCAAAAAAATTGAACAACATTCATCAATTTTTGCTAGAAACATACTGAAATAAATGCCAAAAAAATTTTCTTGCGCCTTTCCTTTCAAGAATGAACAAATACTTTATACATTGGTGTGTTCACAGCATTTGACCAATGGCTGTCATTGGTTGTTTTTCGTCAAAATGTGTACTTTTGAGTTTTCATGTTGCTACGTCTTCCGTAGCGCCCTCTAGTTTGTCATTTGAATAAAACAGATTTGCATAAGTTACCATCGTGCCCGGACGTGCTTTCTCCACTCATTTTCTAGAAGGAATTTAGTATACAAGACATACTACACATCTCCTCTGATACTCTGATTCTGGTGATGAACCAATGGCGCCTTAGTGTACCGTTCTACAACGCCATTTAACGGCAAAATGTGAAAGCATTGGTTCCAGCACAAGGTCCATACTTTTGTTAATTTGATAATTCGACCATTAAGATTTTTTTCCAGTTTTTTTTGGAGCTGGAGAATAGCGTTCATAAAAACTCAAGACTTACGCAGAATGGAACAGATTTATACGAAAATGGTTATAAATTTTTTACTATTTCTAAGAAATAAATAAATGCGTGATGGATGAATGGACGGAACTGTTGGCGGATTGCTAAAACACATTCATACTGTTGTTAGAATAGACAAACTTACAAGTCAGCACTTTGCTGAGACTATCTTGGAAACTGACAGATATAAGAATGAAAATCTACTGTATATTTAGTAACCTAACAGTTGTTACGGTCCTTCCAGATCTTTTATTTCTTTTCTATAGATTTGTGGTTAGATGCTGAGTTTGCCTCCACAAAACAGAGTACATATAAAAACAGAAATTATTTGCAGAGGATTTACATAATTGATTATAAAGTCAACTTAACATTTATATAATCACCTGCGGTTATTGTTGCGGTCAACAATTCAACCACACTTCTATTATATTTTGGAAATAAACTAAGCAATGTGTAAACAAGGATGTGACACGCAAACGATAAACTAGGCGCATTCAATTTCAAAATGTGAAAAACCGATTCTAAAAACTTGATTATAAAATCGGATTTTAACTTTGAACGA
>JAQIXU010001771.1:0-15238 GCA_034701245.1 Strigamia transsilvanica | reverse complement strand
ACTCAGAAACACACACTTAAACACGACTAAAACTAAACATGCGCAAAACTCGTTTTTCACGAGTTTTAGTTTCTGAAAAAAAAAAAACCAAAATTAAAATTTGAAATTAGGTTTTAAAGCTGAATTAGACCGAGACAATGGATCATTAGCCATAATAAAAATTAAAACTTTTGTTATTATAACATGGAAAGCCACCAGACTGGAAATTACTACTTTACCTAGCTCGACTTTTCTGCATATTGAAATCACCAGAGTCCGATTAGCATTATAATACAGCAACTCCTGAGAATTTTCCACTAGAAACCCCCAACCCGCCGATTCTCAATCCAATTATAGATGTTTTCCACCTTCCCCAGTAACACTTTTAATCTAAAATCATTTCTTCGATTATTTCACAGATAAGACCTACATAAGCTTTAATTCGAGAGCCGAACAGCGCTTCGAATTATATCCCCGATACGGCCAAAACCCGCAACTGTATTTGGACCGAAGAGGTAAACTAATCCCGGGAACGATATGCGATCGACAATTCCCCGATTGTCAAAATTGTTTCTTGCAATCCCCCAATTATCCGGGAGTATACCCACGCAATCTAAGATGCAAATATTACGTGAGCAGTAACAAAGGATCACTCAAAGTAAGTAGAAATTAACAAAAACGATTCGCTTCACCCATTTCCAAGCGCTTTTTTTGTTTTAGTTGTTAGTACAAAACCAAGAAATCAATGTTGATGGTCAACGATGTGAAGACGTGATCCTCTGCCCAAACAGACCGGTCACTACTCAATGCCCGTACGATTACATCAACGTTTACGACGGTCTGAGTGAACGCAGTCCCTTGATTGGATCCTTCTGTGGACGCGGCAAACTGCCTTACGCCATCACGGGTTCCGGTCGACATCTGCTGCTAGTGTTCGTCAGCTCCCCGGCGGGTCCTTTTCTCAACACGGGTTTCCATTTCACGGCGGGGCCCTTTGCCAAATGGGCCGGCCACGGAGCTACTAAAGTAAGTGGTCATTTCCTCTTTTACGACTCGGGATTGATGTCGAGAGGCACCCGGGATAAAAGGCAAGACGGGTTTTGTTGTGCACTTTGTAACTGCCATTTCACATTGACATACAAGTCAGCCCTTTTATTTTTCTATATAAATCAGGTAAACGACAGCTGCGACGCCGTTTTTCACCGAGATTCCAACATCCCACCTGAGCAACGCAGGTTTTATTCCCTTACAACTTGGTACCAACCGAGAACCACATGCAGTTTCACCATGTGGGCCTGGCACAATGAAATTATCCGTATAGATTTTCGCAGTTTTCGCGTGCGCCGCCCCGATTCCGCCATTCTGGACGACAAAGGGTGTGTGGAGACGCTCACCATCTACGACGCCCCGTACGCGGACGAGTCCCGTCTGCTGGCCATGTTTTGCGATTCGTGGTCCCCTCCGTTGCCGTCGAATCAGGATTTCATATCGTCGGGCAATGCCATGTTTGTGCAATTCCACAGCGAAGTGGGTTCGTACGCAGGATCCTCGTTGGAGTACTGGGTCCAGTTCGATTACTTCAACGCCTTCACTCACGGCATCCCCGTGCCCAATACCGAGTGCGACGAAGTATTCTCCAGTCCTTCTTCGTTGGACGGCGCTTTCTCATCGCCCCTAAACAGTCTTTTATTCACCCGAAAAAGTGAACTCGAGTGTTCCTACTCCTTCCTCGCCGATTCGGTTCCCTACGAGCAAGTTCTCGTCTCCTTTGACTCCATCAACTTCACATCCACCACACAAAGTACCTGTTCCCGTTGCCTCGACGACCCGGTCGACAAAATCATCATCCGGGACGCCAACGGAAATGAGGTCGAATGCATATGCGGCATCAAAATCCGGTCGGAGCACGCGACTGGACGCGTGCGAATCCTCTCGACCGGGCCCTCCCTGCAAGTGAAACTACACGTGAAACGCGAGCAGCCCCGTTCCCACGGCAGCCTCCTGTTTAAGGGCAGTTACGAGTTTCTTCACGGGCCGAAATGTGGCCCGACCGTGTTGGATGCTCGTCAACAGGGAGAGCTGGTTTTCCCCTTTCGCAACGACCCTTTATCCGACAGTTTGGACTACGAGCCGTCGAGGGTGCACTGCATTTGGTCGCTGCTCGTGCACCCCTCCAGAAGCGTTTTCCTTCGATTCGAGTCTGTTTATTTGTCGGATGACTGCGGTATCGAGCGAATCGAGGTCAAAATACCCTCGGAGCGTCACCAATATGTGGACGGAAATTTTGTTATGGTGTGCGGGGGAGGATCGCCACCCGAAGAGCTTCCGGTGATCTCGGCCTCATCGCTGCGAGCGGGTCGTGCGTTGGTCGAGTTCCGGTCGGAAGATGCGTCCCATGCGGCCTCCTTCCGGTTGGTGTGGACCGAATTCATCCAGATGGAGCAGGCAGCTCGTACGGGAGAAATGCCCTCTTCGGACGACTGCTCTTTTGTTTGCGGCGGTTCCAACGCATGCATCCCGCACGAACTCGTGTGCAATGGTGTAAGAAACTGCCCATCGGCGTCGACGACCAGCGACGAGGATTCGTATTTGTGCCAAAAGGACAAGGACCACATCAACTATCTGGCGATTGGACTCGGAGCGAGTGGTGGGGGAGTTTTAGCGACGTGTTTAATTCTAATTTTTCAAAAATGCTGTCGGAAACAAGCCGATACAGATCCCGGGTGATGAGGTCTCTGTTTGGATGACCGAATTTCAATGCTATGCACGGTAAAGTGGGTTTCAGTAGGGCAACGTCGCACTTTCGTCGTCGTTCTACTCCCTTCCTCTGTCCCAATATCTTCGGGCGGCTCTTCGTCTGTCGTCTAAAAACTTTTCTATTTCACATATCGATATTTTTGCAACTGCAACTGCACTTTGCCTTTTCTTCTTTATTTTTTTTCTTTACTTTTATTATTATTATTTTTTTGTATGTACGCATTTTCCAATAATTGAATTTTTTTTAAAACAAAAAAACCCGAAAAAAAAGAAAAAAAAGAAAGTACTTTGTATTGTCTTATTTTATTTTTTTCCTTTTGATCGTTACAAACTGGTGTTTTCACTTTAAGTGTGGTTGCGGTCCGAATGATGAATAATACAGTTTACACACACACACACCTTTTGAAATTATATAAAGATGAGCTTCGCTGGAAATACATCATCATTTTCCTTCTCCTATCAAGTTGAAAAGAAATGACCCGACACTTATTGTACTTTTGTATTTTCCAACACGCATCTCGAGTCGGATGCATTTAAAATCATTTTTATTTATGCTGTGTTTTATTTTTATTTTTTTTTTTCTTCATAAAATGAAAAAATTTGAATTAAAATTTTATATAACTTAATTACGATTGAGTTGTTGTTGTTCTTACCGCCGTTGTTGAATCATTTCATAAGTATTCACATTTGTAGTGCAGAAAAAATAATTTGTTTAGGCGTGGTAATTGCATTCTGCATAGCAACTTTAACAAAAATCAAAAAGGAGAAAAGAACAAGGAGAAAAAGAATTATTGGCTCGAATGTCAAGAGTCCATTTCTCATTTTCAATCATCCTTTGTCGCTATTCGAGTCAAATGGAACGCATCACTTATTACACCCGCCAACCTGCAATAAATAGGTAAACCAAGACGACAACAAATCTCTTAACAAAAGAAACTGGATCGACAATTAATGAAATAAAACATTCTAAGTCTTATTTCTTTTTAGTCTACCCACTAGATTTTATACATCTTCAAAATTTCTAAAAATCTAATCAATTATACGGAATTTATCCAAATCTAACTGCAAAAAAGCATAAAAATTGACATTAAAAACATCAACAAAAAATTCCAAACCAACAAAAAAAAATTCACTTTCCCTTCCAATAAATTAAAAACCGTAATTACCTAATTAGATTTAATTATTCCATGTGACATGTCGCATTTTCAAGATCAAGAGATTGCAGTTTACAAAATTAAAAAAAAAAAAAAAACACTCAACATTTTTTTACATTCCACTTCTTTGTTCCCTTATTGGTTTTTGTTTTAAGTTTAGGTTTCTTTTATCTTGTTAAGAGCACCGAGTTTTGCTATCTCTCTTCCGGAAAGGAAGACGCCAACAAAAGTGACACGTTCCCCTACCCGGAAACGGACGATAACTGGACTGGGTAAGGTTTTATCAACACGACATGACATCAACCAACTTAGTAGAGATACTCGCGATAAACAAGATTTTTACAGCAAAATAGAAAAAGAAAAACATTTATGCTCATTAAGTGGAAACTCACGAATTTGTAATTAGAGTTAATTTCTAGAGTCTTCTTCCTGTTGCATTATTTAGTAAATTTAAGCACACAAAAAAAATCTCTAAAGGCTCTAACACTAATTCTAATAAATTTTAACCAGAAGGAGAGTAAAAGCTGCGTCGAGAGTAACAAGAAAGGGAAACTGAGCGGAGGTTGGTCGTTAATATATTTGGCAAAGCGAAATAAATTAGAGCAAAACTTAATTTGATTCAACTTACAGATAAGCACAAAATGGGCAAAACCTCATAATAAATTCAACAAGATGGAATAATTTTTTGCAATCTACAAGAAATTTAATATTTGTGAAAGCTTTTTTTCTTCTTTCCCTCCGCTGTGTTTGTCTCTCTTTTTCTTTCCTCCGCTGTTGAATTTTCACTCCGTGACTTGAGGTCGTATCACACACATAAATATACAAAAATATGCGATAAATTTCCACGTTAAACGACCCTTTTCTCCTATTCCTAAAAATTAATTATATTCCTCCCTGTGGAGCTTGATTCGCTTTGGCCATTCTACAACGTCAACGACCAACTCTGGTTTTCTTCCTCTCTTTTTATAACCACGGCAAATATTTTCATGTCGTGGCGCAAGAAAGCGCATTGTCCGGGTTGTATAAGGCAAAACTTAAAGAAATAAATAATAAAAAAATATAAAAATCAGTAATCACATTCTTCCACGGCCAAATAAATACATGTTAATGTTATTCAAATTATTTTGTATTATTTATTACCTAAACTTAAGCTTTTTATTGATCCACTTTCTAAGAACAGAGAAATTTGTGATGCAAGTGGAATCAATGCCTATTGTGCGGAATCAGGCAACAAGAACGAGATAAGGAGAAGATAATCTGCCAATTATACGGAAAACAACGTGTGAGGTGCTTAAAATTGCCGAGGGTTCGGATTTCACTTATAAACAATATGTTTGCGACGCAGGGAATGTGTTACTGAAAAATATTTCCAAAAAAAACGAGTGTTGCAAGGATAAGTATACGTAGCCTTCTAGTATAAGTAGAGTGTTTGTCTGGAGATTTAGGCTGTGGATGCCACGATCTGTGGGATAGACTTTCTTAAGGACCCAACCTTGCATTTACAACTGGGAAAACAACAGAAAATCCAGTCGGAGTTGGTTGGCAGATATTTGAAGCCGGTCATTCATCCAAGTACTGGCTAAGCCTAAGGTTGCTTAACTTCTATTGTATGTTCTAATGGGAAAATGTGATCAACACGATAAATCTTTTTGTTGATTAAGAAAGGTAAAAAATATAGCGCCATGAATTGAATGAAATAAGCTGAATTTTGATATAATCTATATTTAATGCACGACGTTTTCAGAAGAGTAGATCAGTGGCGGATACAAAGGAGGGGGGGGGGGCGATGGAGAAGGTGGGGTACATTCTTTTTTGATAAAAACATTCATTTTCAACGTAATTAAGCCTAGTACTCACAAGAAATTCTGCCACTGAATTTACAGCAAGCTGAATTTCCGAGGTGGCACAGGCGAGACGAAAAGTAGTTTGCACGTGTTTCCGGCTGCGCATTTCATGCACGAAAATGAGCAGTACTTATTGCACGAGGCAGAAAAATTGCAAATGGCGACTGCGTATGGCAATAGTTGTGACTGATCGCCACCGATCGCGACCGGCAGTGCACAAACAGATGCATTTTGGGTAAACAAACAAGTTTCGCGCACTGACACAATCATTTTTTGGTTGCGGTAATGATTCCACACATACCTGATGGAATTGTGAGTACCACTTTTTTTTCCATTGGACGAAATTTTTCAGGCGTTCTGTTTCGTTGACGGAATCTACTTGTGAGTACCAGGCTTACCGAACAATTCCAGGCTTTTACCTAGGACCTCGTGAGGCATGTTTTATTGACATCAGTAAAATGTGATATTTTTTACATTGGGAGGGCCTCGGACCTCACACTGATTATCGGTATCTCAATGAACTGAATAAAATACAACAAAACGATTACACAAAAAAAAATCCCGAGTCTGCCATTACTTGTATAGTTAAACTGTATAAAAGCAGAGTAGAATTCTTGATTGATTTCATTCCATTTCTTGACTCAATTAAGCTGATATTATTTTTATGAGATAAATTGAGTCAAAAATATCCATTGATAGAATCTTCAAAAAAAAAAAAAGATTTAATTTAGTTACTAGATTTCCTATGGCTACCTTCACATTAACGAGATTAATTGATACGAAGAAAAAAGTTGCCGTTGGAATTTAATCCAAAATCGCTTCAAGGCCCAATCAATGTTAAGCAAAAAGAGAGTTAAGGAGCAGGGAGAAAAAATGTAATTAAATTCGGGTAAAAAAAATGGATTTCTTGTTCTTTTTTTCGTCAAGCATTGAAATTTTGGGAATGTGCTATGTGCAGCGTTGTAAACTTTTAATTTTTTTTTCCACGTCTCGCCCAACTTTAAAAGAAAAACTTTGCTCGCAACCAGATTTCTGCCCTTGCCAAAATGATGCGCATTTAATGACACAGGACAAACCGAAAAGTGCGAGCGCAAATAAACTCGTGTTAAAAACGGCAAAGAAATTTTTGCTCCGAAAGACATTTCTTAACTCAGTGCACCGGGGAATGTCAGAACGAGTTGGTTGGAATTGGTCCAAAAAATCAGCGGATCAAACAGGAAACCGGTGGGGAGGCCATCTTGGAGATAGAGGTCGGAAAGAGAAGGGGGGGCCTTCACATCACACAACGGTTAGGACATAAATTACGATGCTGCACAATCAGCACTATTTCAATAATCGATTTTATTTGCAGTTTCAAGCGCGGAAATTGTGGATATTCATAACGCTAAATTGCAGCCGCAAGAAAAGATGTTGCGAGAGCTTATTAAGGCGAGTTGAAAGGGAAATTAGGACAATTTGGCAATCTTATTCTTCTATTTTTCTTTCTTGGTGTCACTCGTTAAAATTGCACGCCGAGATGAATTTAAAATGGCGCAGATGCAACTGACAAGTTGTTGGCACGTGGCAAAGAAATTGCCTTTCAAATATTAAACCAAACGTCGTTATCTCTTCGTCGTCAAAACGTTTTCTCCCATGACGTCACGTGCGCGTGCGATTTAATAAAGAATTTGCATGACAACGACCTTTGATGCGCTTCGAAATATTTATTTATTTATACAAGTGTTTCCTAAAGTCAACGTCCAGCACGCATCAGCGTCAGTGTGAAATGCGCCTTAATTGATATGCGACTTGGAAATACATTAGGAAAGTGTCGAGGGAAAGTAAGAAAAAATTGCATTTGCAAATAGGGAAAACTTATTTCCATTTTGATTGGAATGTGTTAATGTGTTTTAAAGGAGATGGGAGTTAACAAATCAAAAGAGCAGTTCACTTTTAAAGACCGCAAACAGAAATAATTATCAAATGATGAGGATTCGTTAGTGCGCACTTAATATGGGCAATAACTGTATTCAAATTTTAATTGTACTGTACCAATAAAACACCCCTTTTAATAGACTTTTCTTCCAGTTACTTCGCAAGAAATTGTCTCTTACTGGAATTAAAACCCGACTGTAAAAAAGGAGAAGGGAAAATATGGGTGAAGAAAATCTAAGTGCTCGAAATTTTATGCCGCAATCAGAGTGATGACAAAAAATAGCGAACAGTAAATTCTTCAAGAGTATCACGTCAAATAGACTCCAGCTCTTTAACTTATCACAAGTTTCTAGAAGCACAAAAAGGTTTTTTTCATTTTTCACAACTCTTGGTCAATAAGTGGATCAATTGACAGATTTTTCACAATTCAATATTTTATCACTATCGACCATCTTGAAACCATTTCCAAAGTGAAAGCACTTTTCTAAGGGTTTACAATATTGCAAATAACCTTTGGAAGTTTCTACAACGTCAGGAAGCCATCAAAGCTGCAATATAAATAAAATACACATTTTAGGAAATTTTAAATTGATTTTGCCATAAAAACCAACTGTGGAGATATTTCTCCATTTACACTGCTTACAATAATGACAAATAAACTTTCCCCATAAACTGAACATTAGTGGTATTCTAAAAGTTGTCACAGCATATCATCACAAGGACACAGGCCATCTAGTGGGTTCGTGTTCATCTGACCATGCCCGTCCATATAGTTCTGTTAGCTTTAAACGTGCTGCAACGACGATTTTTTTTGTTGCTTTAACCATCCTTGTAATTACACTCTCATTCTCATCAGTTTTTACTAAAACTACTTTGCTCTCTACCTGTTTCCACTAAGCCTAAATAAAAGAATGACGCATATTAAATCGGTAACAGCTGTAAAACTTGAAATTTACGACATAACGACTCGTCAAAAATACAGGTTTGTAATGTTTACATATCTTCGCAGCACCACAATATAAATAATTTCATCTTGCAAGAGATCAAACAAAAATCAATATATTCTGGACAGAGCAACTAATTCTCGTAGCAAATAGTAGTATTTCAGCTCAAACCATTAGGCCTACATCATCATCATTTTTCATTAAAAGTTTTCAAGATCAAGATTACGAAGAGATCAAAAACTTCCATTCACATTCAGTGCTTACCAGCAAAGTTCAGGAGCAGCACAAACAAACCTCATCCTCTATGTCTGATCTTATCTACACAGCCTTTTTAAACAACAATCTTAAGTGCATTATTAACTTCAAAACCAGAAATCTGATTCTCCCACTTTAGAGCTTCACTGCACTTCACCACACAAAAATTAGCTTCTTTCAAAAAAAAATAATTACACGCTTTAATTTTGTTCAAAAAATGTAAACACAAATTTTCCTTGATGAATTACAGACACCCCATTAAAAAGAAAATCCAATTTAACAAGTTATTTTGGACTTACACCAACGTTATCAGCCGAAAAAGTTGTTATCCCAAGATAAGCACATATACATTTAATGTTATTATGTTATTTATCAGAAGCTGCAATTGTGTCATCATTTATCTCCAAGGGTTATTTCCTGCCGGTAATGAAACGAAATGTAGGTGTCAGCTGTGTAAAAGCGTTAACGATCACTATCCATCATGGCACTAATAAAGCCCGATCGCAAGTCTAATTCGATTTAGCGCCTCCTGTTGGTCACATTTGTATGTTTCGTCCTAATTAATTACGGGGACGCTAAATAAGCTTCTTCCTTCCGTAAGCCCAACTGTGATGTATGTTCTATGTGACCGAACACTATAAACTACCTGCGAAGTTACGGCAATGAAACTGCACTCATCGGGTCCTCGGCTCGAGGATAGCCACATTTCCCATGGAATGCAGCCACGGTTTTGCTCTAGCCACCTCTCCACCTACCATCTCGTACCTAAGTTACTAGAACAGCTGCGAGCCACATATCAATAAAAAGAAAAGAAGCTGAAGCCACAGGTTCAGACAACGAAAAGCTTTTTTCGTTTTCAAACGATTCGCAACAAAAACAACCCATATAGGTAGTCCAGCGCTTAAAGTTGGTCGAGAGCCGTGATAAATTTTATTTAAATTCCAAACGGAATGTGTTTGACCTATAGTCACAGGACACAGCTGCAATGTGCTTTCACTTCATATTCAGTTTGTGGTTAGAAGCGAATAAGGACTTTAAAAGATGTTTTTACTTCTAAATTTTACCACCACGACATGGTTTTCAGTTGACTTTGGAGAAGTTAATCTTCGTCACTTGAATTCAATCTCGAAATGTCCACTCAGAAATCCAGATCAATAAACGGTTTTACTCTGGAAATTTCACTTTTAGATCAGAAGCAGATTTATAGGTTCTCGCAGTCCCCGAAGTGGGCAGGGCCCCAAATTCCACAAAAAAAAAAAAATTCAAAAAAATTCTTTTTGGAAATTTTTTCAAATGGGGCCCCAAAAATGATTGCAAGAAAGGCTTTGCAGATCTATAAATCCGTACTGCTTTATATTTAAGGCCAGTTCTAAGGTTCTTGTTGCTCCAAGCAAAAAAAAAGAAGATGCACTGAACTTTTGAGGCCCCATATTCGTAGGGCCCTACGCTGCAGCTTCATTAGCTTAATGGTAAATCCAGCCCTGCATGTTTGTGCACAAGTCACTTCTGTAAGAAAGATAGACAGGTCAATTGGTGGCTTATGAATAAGTGACTTCTGAATCATGATTTATTCAAGTTTTAACGAAATGTCGTCACTTGCACGTTCTACAAAGCATTTAAGAGGATAAGTCATTTATCCTCCTAGAATTGAAAGCACCTAGTGAAGAATCAGATTTTTTTTTTTCAGTTAAAGATAAAAATCTGAAATTTTCTGCCTTCCATTTTAAAACATTAAGCCTATACAAAAAGCCCAACACGATAGTATTACGTCACAACACTAGATTTAATACGAGAATCTCGTGTAAAATGTGGTTTCGACCCTCGTGGTACGACAAAAGAACCATGATCTCTGGAGAGTTGTTTTAAGCTCGTGCCAGGAGTTTCACGGTGTCTCCAGGCAGGAACGGATCTACTGCAAGGCAAATAAGGCTTAAGCCCCAAGGTCCCCGAACCAGCAGAAACCCCATGAAAAAACATGCGTGTGAAAAAACTATATATGTGTAAGCCAAGTATGTTGAGGGGCCCCAATAAGCAATATCGGACAAGAGAATCCCGTGTTAATACTTGAGCTATCTTGTAGTACGAGTTACATTGAAGAATACTAACTTGCGTTGCGATAACAGGCAGTGCCAGTTCTCGTATTGAGACAATTCTTTATTAAATGCACCTTGTGAAAATCTGCATCACAGAACCAGACTAACATCATACATTACAGTCATGTAAAATAAATTAGTAACACCTTGTTTTCAAAATCAATCTCTTAGCAGTTTATTAAATAGGGCTGAATACTGAATAATTCTATTACCTTGAATCATTTTGGCAAGAAATGAATTGCGACACTTTACTCACCCGTGCGTGCATAACCCTTATCGTAGACAATCTCGTCTACTCACAATAAGCTCATTTCTACTTGCTACTCCTATGTTTAGTGTTCTTACTAAGCTTTAGTCGGAAACTATTTTTTTTTGTTAGTTAACAACAATAATTTTATCCCTCGTAGACTTCCTGACCCTTGGAAAAATGAATTTTACATAGTGTATTATTCTCTGTTAGTGTGAGCACCGTTAATATTTTATCTTAATGGTTATGACAAAAGTGAATTCATTGCTTCTTAGATTCGCAGTGGCGGGACCATGGTGTGACAACTGAGGCAGCTGCCTAGGCCGTAAAGTTGGAAAAACCGTAAAATTAAATGTAAAAATTTGCCTAAAATTACATTTCTGTCCATAAAAATGCATTTTAGTTGAAGAAAATTCATTTTTGCATCTAAAAAAATATTTTGCTCTTTAAAAAGTATTTTTTTTTTAAATAAAAATTTATTGTTGAACTGAGGGAAAGTGTAACTTTTTATCGTTTCATCAGGCTAACAAAAACCATAGTCTTGCCTCTGTACATCCTCACCTTAAATGAATGACTAGCTTCACTCTAATTAGTAATGCCAGAACCTGCACAATGAATTCATCTTTAGGAATCAGATTCACTTCAATGGATTTCTAATTTCTATTCATGAAGTTAAAGAAATTAAAAAAAGCTTAAAAATAAAAATAAAATCCACAAATAAAACCAAAAGTTAAATCGCAAACTTCACATTTTCGAACAGCTAAATGCAATTCTAAAACCTGTCACATTGGTAGAATAGTAATCAGGTTCTTCTTGTGCCGGTGTCACATATCTAGATTTTTTTAAAGTTTAGAATCACAATCTTGCAGCTTTAATGTGCTTCCGACAGAATTTTAAATCACGACTTCCAAAAAATAAAAATAATATAAATTAAAATATAAAAAAAAAAAAAAAAAATAGCTGCATATACGAATTTATACTTCATAAAATCTTAAAATGTCTAAATAACGTATAATTAGAAAAAGTATAAAAAAAATGTACAGTTCATGTTACCTCTAATCTAATCTTAGTAAAATAAATTAATTCAGTTTAGAATGTCCTTTTTAAATTTAATAAAAAATGAAATTAGCTTCCGAGTAAATGTATTCAAAAAAAAAACTGTAATTTTATTACGAAAAGTTTGAAATATTTCAAAAATGCGATTAAAGAAGCCATACCTACGGTTCATTGAAAACAAAATTTCTTTTTTTTTTAATCAAATTATATTTTTCCCTCCTTTAACAAAAAAAAAAAGACGAAAAAAGAAAAAGAAAAAAAAAATCCTTCACACTTACTTCCTCGTCTAGTGAAAGTTTCCAAAAATAAATAAATAAGTGGAAATTGGGTATTCGCACTCAGGTTTTACGCATGAATTGACGTTTGACGACTAAAGGGTTAAGTGGATGCGACGAGGCCGTGAGGTCGACAAGATACTGTGACCACTCTGTGAAATGTGAAACATTCGCAGGTAAAGCGCCACAAAATGGAAATGAGATCACATTGACGCTTAATGTGCTGAATGACAAGTAGAAACCGATTTTTTTCCCTCCCCAACTTCTTTATACACATCTCGTGTAAACATTTATTCCAAAATTTACTGGTCAGCTTACTGGGAAGTCATTTGAATTTTTAATAGTGTGCTGACCACACATGACAAAAACTCAACTAATTAATCAAGTAAATCCGATGTAATTAGCTGCGACCTGATAAAAGCGAGGTGAAGTGTCTTTAACTGGAAACAAATTGGGACACTGTCTCGTCTAAAGGCCAATGACATGCTTAATTACCCCTATTTTAATCGACCCCCTTCGAGAGGAAAAATGATCTAAAACTTCCCAAGTGATCTGCAAAGAAAAACCAAGAAATATAAACATAATTGGATAAAGAAAAAAAAAAATTTAAATTTCATATATGCCTAACTTTTAATGAGATGTAAAAAGTTCTGAGGGAAAATGTTAAGAACACTTTACAGCAAACAATTAACTGCTTTAAATGAAATTAAGATAAGAGAAACTTGTTTCATCCATATACTCACATTTTCTTTCAATTATCTTGCTTAGAAATAAAGTTTAAAGTGGATGTTACCACTAGAAATACTTTTTTCCTCTGTTCGTATAAAAGTGCCAATATTTTTATACTATGCAGAGTGACACAACCGACATCTTATATTAAAGATGATGATGATGTGTTTTCTCTAGTATGGTTTTATACCCCTTTTCTCGTGTTATTGCTGTGGTACTAGTGTTCATAAAATATTATTCCATCTACACTGGCTGCATTCAAATATACAATCGTCAGTTTTGAAAACCTTTTCAATTTTCTTGCGGATTTCTCGTTGAATTCACAAGTCAGTGTTGAATTCAGTCTTCAGCAGATGGAATAATGAATTGACCAAAAACTCCACTTATTGTTAATAAACTGCTTAATTCATTTTTGGATGTTAAAAAAAAAAATTGCAACCTTTAAATTTTAAAGCAGTCGCGAGTTCTACAGCGCGAAAAGAATAATTAAATGAAATGTTGGCTCCACCGTGCGGCATTTGACTTCAATGCAAAGCAGCAAAGCCAACAATCGGTTTGAAGAAAAACAAAACAAAAAGCACCCAAATCCTAACAGGTTTTACACTTCAATTTAAAAAAAATTATTCCAAAACGTATTTGTCAACCACACAACTTTTTGAATGCCTCTTGACACATCAAAATAAAAAAAATTGGAATAAAAGGGGAAAAAAATTGTTTGGGAAATCAGATTCCAGTTTATTCTGGTTCAAAACTTCAAATCAATTTTAATCTGTCCGATTGGATTTGTCTCCCCAGCGGATGCTTGCGTAACCAATGTATAGATATTCATCCAAAGCGCGCACAGAATACGAAGTCTGACTCTGGTTGTGGAGCCACACGCTGGCTGTTTAGTTTTCCTTGTCTAAAGTCGGAATATAAAGTCCTCAACTCCATGCCGTTACACGACCCGAAGGTTCAGCCACCAGATGCCATCAATTGTTATTCGCTTGTAACGACCATGTTTGGCAAACATTGTTTGCCATTTTTGAACCTCATTGGAATGATAATCAATCTCCGTAGTTTGTGCGTTTCTGATAAATATAAACAAGGTTTAAGAAAATCAATCGAGTATACACAAAAATTGTCCTAATAGTAATTAGCTATTTTAAATAAATAAAAACTGTTGATAATTTTGTTTCATTTCATAATCACGTAATTAAAACACAAAATAACAATAAAACTTACTAGTATAGTAATAACTAATAATTATAAAGGTTTCTATGTGTTTTCGACATAAAATAAGATATTGATCATTTCCTATCTGGTGAACCAAATATTGGATGTCTCATCACGTGTTTTTACTGATTCATTTGCTGGGGAATTTGCACGACATTCCTCATCAAGCAATTTACACGACTGACAATGTTTGGGCATGTTACTGGAATTTTGCACGTGAAACATTTGTAATTACAAGTGTAAATGCCTATTTTAAGCTTCCATTTTACTTGCACTGTAAATGCACATATTTCCGAACCCTACTATGCAAATTCTTTGATTAATTTTAATAATTTACATTCAATTGTGTAGTCTGGTTCTAAAAGTCCATCAGTTACATCGGACAAAAAAAATAAAACCAAATAATTTATCACTTGGAATTGGAAATACGAGCTGTAATGGCTTTTAAGATTGCCCGGCTTAACCCCAGTATTTTACTATGTCACCACAAGTAATCTCTTAATCTACAGAAACCCCCTGGAAAAAATAGATATGTAAAAGTGTAAAAACGATTACTTTCTCACGTTAAAAAAAATAAAAGCAAAAACAATTGAAAAAACAATGAAAATTGGAAACAAGCCTCGTTTTCACATCCCAGCTCTAATAATTTTACACCCTTCATTTCTAACAAAGTGGGTTTTACTTGGTCTCTTGAGTAAAAGCCTTAAAACCACAGACATTAAATGTTCAAAAAAATCACCCAAATAAAAAAATATCAAAGTTTAAGCATCGCTTTG
>JAQIXU010001770.1:0-15238 GCA_034701245.1 Strigamia transsilvanica | reverse complement strand
CACCGATCATTTCGGCGCCAATTCCGGCGACGAAATGATCGGCGACGAAATGATCGGCGCCGAAATGATTGAACCCCGATTTTTCATATAAATTTTTCTTTATTAATTCACAAAATAATTTATTTTTCTTGATAAATTAACTGGAAAATGAATTCTCTTTTGTAGATTAACAGAAAAACAGACTTTTTCTTGATACATTAACAAAAAAATTCCTTTCTCTGTAAATTAACAGAAAACCTCCACATACGAAGACGAGGAAAGTGACAATAGCGAAGAAATCCACGAGTTTAGTGACAACAGCTCCCGAAAAAGAAAACGAATTGAAGTAAATCAAAATCAAAAAACAAAAAAAAAAAACCGAAACAAACCAATTTAATCGTTTTTATTCCAACTTCTCACAACAGAGAACGTCGTGTAACTGCAAAGCGGGGTGCAACACGTATCACTGCAGATGCTTTTATAACAAACAATTATGCAGCAACGCTTGCGGCTGCTTGAATTGCTTGAATCGTGATTCCGACAATGTCGACCGCAGCGGGCAGGTAATACAAATTTGAATCGGATAATTTTATGTTTAATTTTAATTTAATTTGCTTTCTATAGGAAAAAACTGTTGAAACTTAATGTATTAGTAAAACACTAGTGGGTTTGTAATTTTAACAATTGATCATTTCTTATTTTTTGTATGTATATTTTTAATTGAGATTTTTTTAATGTAATAAATAAATAAATAAATTTATACAACTAAAAACTCGCGTTTTTGTCAGTTTGTTTAAATTGTAATAAAAATTCTTATGATTTTTTTTTAGATTCTCTCGGCGGGAATAGCCATACAGCAATGATCGCGTGCGTGAGTCCGGCAGACTCAAACTGCGAAGAGACATTGAATTACAATTACAATTCATTATAATAGTTTGGCTCAGTTTGGCTCAGTTTGGCTCAGTTTTTCACTTAATAACGACGTTTCTTCCCTTCCCCCGTTTCTATTTATGTTCGTAGGGCCGACAAACTTCCCTACGACGAAGCCGCGGCTGAAAACATCCGAGAAAAAATCGACCAAGCCGAATTGAAATTGGACGAATATCGAGCACGGCGAAGAGATTCCGAGCATTCCTTCACCACATCCACATCCTCGGCCAAGATGGAGAGCTTCGTCACGGCCGATTCGTGGGTAGGTTTTGGTTGGTTTGTGGGGTTTTTTTTTTGTGGTTTGGTTTTCGTTTTGATTTTGTTACGCATTGTGTTAGGCCTAATTTGATTTAGTCGATTTTGTCGATTTTTTAGTCGATTCTATCGATATTTTAGTCGACTTTTTCGATATTTTAGTCGACTTTTTCGATATTTTAGTCGATTTTTTCGATATTTTAGTCGATTTTTTCGATTTTTTTACGTTTTGCGTGGACCGCAAAACATTTTTTCCTCCTGTCCCGGTTTGTTGCTGGGAAATATGGTAGGCCTATGTCAACTTCAAAGGAAAAAACGTTGGAGGAATTGGAAAAACAGCTGCAGTACAATCAAAGAAATCAAATCTATTTTTGTTTAAATTAATTTGCTTCTTTTTTACAGGTGGTTCGACCAGTCTACACAGGACGAATCGAAATTGCATTTATATTTAATAATTTGTCCCAAGTTAATCTTGTTCAAAAGGTAATGTGAAAATGCGCTATTAGTTTATTGGATTTAAAAAAAAAATAATAGTAATTGTTTAGACTGAGGAATTGAAAGAAGTTGTTACGGAGGAACATTGGTCTTGGATTTCCCAATATCTTGTTATGAAACGAGTGAGCATCGAACATAACTTGCACAATTTGTATTCGACTTTCTTAGACACGTTAAAAATCAGTGAGTTCACAAAAATGGTTATCAAAGAGACCTTGAGAAACATTAAGGTTTGTAAGACGGCTTTCCCAATTTTTCAGCAATCTAATTTTCTTTTTAAAATGTAGGTATTACTTCGAAGTGACAAAGTAATGACTAATTTTTCTGATCATTCCGTACTCAAAAATTTGAGACACTGGCTGGGAATGTTAACATTGGCAAAGAATAAGCCAATTCTTCAAATTGTAACTTCCCCGAACGATAGTAACCGAGAAAATAAAACTGAAACAATTTACTCCTCGACTCGACTCGACTCGGGTCTCGATTGGTTGGAATTAAAGGCGGGGAATTTGAACGTGACAATATTGATACGTGTGATTTCTACAGTGATATGAGGTCATTTCAACAAAATGGCCGAATTAAAAGCGGGAAATTTGAATTTGAATTTTATATAACATTTAATTAATGTCTTTTATATGAATAGTTGATTACAAAATGAAAATCTACACCGAGTTTATATGTTTTTAGTTAAGTTAACGTGGCGGCTTTTTATCTGCGTCGACGGCCGTTGTTTCCATTGCTGTTGTTGCCGTTGCCGTTGTTGTTGTTGACGTGGTTCGAGTTGTTGCCGAATCGCGGTTGGGTGTTGGTGTCACGTGTCGCTAGTGGCCGGTTGTTGCGGTTGTTTTGGAAATTCGTGTTGGCACTTTGGCCGTTGTTTCCGGTTATTGACATTAGGGTTGGAAGGGCTTGGGAGGTCGAGGGGCCCGGGCCGGGGCCCTGGTTCGTGGGCGAGGACGACCGCGAGTCGTTCTGGAATTGAAGAGAAATTGATGAGAAATCGGTTGGGTGTTGTGGGGGTTGTTTGGTTACTTTGGGTAGTGCTAGTTGTGCTTGTTGGGCCACTAGATCCGGATGTGGGTCGCTCATGTTTGGGGTTTCCAGGAAAACCATACAAAATCTATGGGAGAAATTGGAAAAGGGGTCTTTGAAGTTGGCGATATATTTTTCGATTTTTTTAAAAATGTTTTCACAAATTTTAAGAAATTCTCGACATGTTTTTAGACATTTTCGGCAAATTTTGAAAAAGTTTTTTCGAAAAATTTTGAGAGATTTTCGACATATTTTGAGAAATTTAAAGAAATTTTCAACAATTTTCAATAAATTTCGACAATTTTCGACACTTTTCAACAAATTTCGACAATTTTCAACAATTTTCGACAATTTTCAACAATTTCTCAACAAATTTCGACAAATTCTCAACAAATTTCCGATATTTTTGCTCCGGTCATAGTTTTCCTAGACTTACTCTCCTATTTTTTGTACTTCTCCTTTCTCGCCGGTATATAAAGTCAAGCAACCTTTCCATAACGACGTGTACCTAAAAACAAACCAAAAAACATAAACATTTTATAACTTCCTTCCACAACCCTTACCCTTTACCCTTTATGCAAACGGCAAATATCTCCAGACTGTAACAACTGTCCGACTTCATCCCACAAAGATATATTCACGCACCCCGTTTTATCAGCAACCTTACACGAACGAACTTCGTGACCTTTTTTAGTCACATTTGGGCGCCCTATTCCAACAAAAAATCCATTTATTTTCCACATTTCACCACCAGGGCCGGTGCAACCGGTGCAAGGGACCAAAATTCAATTTTTGACCAAAAGAAACATTTTTTTAGACAAAAAAATCCGGTGCAAACGGTGCAGGAGCCCAAAGTTTCAACTTTAGGCCCAAAAAATTAATTTTTAAAACAAATTTTCCATTTTTAAATTTAAAAAAAATTATTTCCATCATGGCGCCGGGTATTTATAAACGGCGGTACCCGGTGTGCACCGGTTACACCGGCCCTGTTCAATTAAATTTCTCTTTTACCCATTTCTAGAATAATAAAAACCATGCTGAGGTTTTTCATACACGGCTTCAGATCGCGTATGTTTGTGTACTCCGGTGGATTCATTTTCTTTAATGAAAAATAAAAATTTAATACATAAATTTCGTTCGATCACGTTTTACCGTTACCCGGCGATGACGTCACAATCGCAGGACTCCGCTGAACAAGAATCACTAGACGATTATTTTTCACACTTTTACCAATAAAATTGACCAACTTACCACACCAAACCCCCTGAGCTTATAAAATCACGTTAATCGAACCGAAATGGCCGATTAAAATGACTCAAATATATCTAAATCTTTAACTTTTTCTTATTTTGGGCACACACTTTCTTTCGTGTGATCATGTGCTGGAAACACGAAACAACGAAACAGATCTATGGGCAGCCAACCACCATAAACGCCATACACGCACTAGAATTAAAAAATCAAATAAAACAAACAAATCTATAACTAAAATTGAAAACTAGAAAACTCTTTTCAAATAATCAAGTGAATTAAATTATAAAATTTATGCGATTTCGTTTGGTTTTTAATTTTCGGCCGATGGTTCGCTGATTCGTTACTAGGCGGACGGTTTCATCCATCAACCTTTGAGTTTCAATCGGTTTCAATTCATTGCCACCGTCCACCCACTGTCATGTCTGCCAAAAAACCAGAGACGAAAGAGTAGCAGTTGATGAAAGAAAGACGAAATATTACTTGACGTGTTCGCGGTTTTGTATAAAACGAAAGTAAGATCGTAAGTGAACAAGCTGGGCGCGCAAATGGCCGTTGAAAGCGACGAAAAAACGCGAAATTGAGCGCAAAATCTCTGATGCATAATTGAAATTTTTTAAAATTTTTTTTAATTTTTGTTTTTATTTCCAAGACGTCAAAATGCTCGCAGACAACAAGGACATCGCTTGTTACTTCGTAACGAAGCATTCGTGGAAGGGGAAGTGAGTTAAATGACGAAATGTGGCATGAATGGACGAAAATCGAGGAAAAGTGAAAAATGGAGATTTTTGTAAATTTGTTGTTTTTTTTCGTTTTTTTTTTAGGTATAAACGGATTTTTTCTGTTGGTTCGTTGGGAATTACGACGTATAATCCGTCGATGGACGTGACAAATCAAGTATTGGTTGAAAACCGCGTGTAAATTGGTTGTTTTTGACGATTTTTGAGTTTTTTTCTTGCAGTGGGCGTATAATGAGTTTGTTAGCATTTTGCCCAATTTGAAGACGCCGACTTTGAGCGAGTTTTTTATCACGATGAAAAAAGGCGCTAAGAAGACGGAGACGATGAGGTTTTCGTCCGAACATCGAGCGGAGATTTTGACGCAAGCTCTAGTAATGATTTCTTTTGGATTTTGTTGGATTTTTGTTGGTTTTTGTTGGTTTTTGTTGATTTTTGTTGGTTTTTGTTGGTTTTTGTTGGTTTTTGTTGGTTTTTGTTGCTGTTTGTTGATTTTTGTTCAATATTTTTTAATTTTTGTTGATTTTTTTGTTAATTTTTGTTGATGTTTTGTTGGTTTTTATTTATTTTTGTTGATTTTTGTTGGTTTTTTGTTGATTTTTTTGATTTTTTTTAGAAATTTCGCAATCAATTCGCTGAACCCGCAGCTGAAAACTTTGTACGTTGATGTGACGTGTATTTTTGATTATATTTGAGTCGGTTTTGTGTTTTTTTAGCGGTGTAACGCGTACAAATACCAGTGGTCGGAGCAGCGAGTTCCTATTGTGCTGCAAGTGGGCGAGTGTTCGCTTAATCAGCATGATCCCGTATCTAACAATTTGTTAGCGGCCTACGATTATAAAGATATTGAATATGTTAGTCGGGTAAGAACGTTTATTTTATTTTATGTGTTTTTTTTTGGTTTTTTGTTTGTTGTCAGTTTCTGATAAGGATATTTTTTATTTTTTATTTTTTTTTATTTTATTTTTATTTTAGGTGGCTGATTGCTTAGGAGGATTTGTGGTGAATATTGGTGGTTTTGGACGGATGGTAATTTGACAAATTATTATTTTTTATTTTGTTTGGTTTAATTTGAATTTTTGTGAATTTTGTTTGAAATTTCATTGATTTAATTTTGGGTTTTGTTGGATTTTTTTTTTAGGGTTTTTGTTAAGTTTTCTGGATTTAGATTGTATTTTTTTAAGTTTTGTTGAATTTATTTAGCAATTTGGTTGAATTTTTATTTTTATTTTTTTATTTTTATTGATTTTTATTGAATTTTATTGAATCTTTTTTGGAGGTTTATTAAAATCCTTTGAATTTCACTTATTCTATTTAAAATTTTGTTGAATTTTTTTAAAAATTTCATTGAATCTTTTAGAATTATATTTAATTTTTTAAGCCTTTAATGAATTTTTTCGAATATTACTGAATCTATTTGTGAATTTTCCTAAATATTTCAAGATTTTCCCACTTTCTTTTTCTATTGCACTCAATATTTCGAAATCCTATTCATTCCAATCGATTCCAATCAACGTTTTTTCCACCAAAATCCACTCCTAACACATCTTTTTCAATTCCCACTTCAGCATTTCTTCCAATCGGACCGCCGTGACGAAATAATCAAAAAAATCGTCGAAAATGCCATGACCTACATCGGCGTGAACCTCCGAATTAAAAAAGAACCCATCAAACTCAACGATTTCACAGAAAACAAATTCGGAAAATACAGGTAACCCAAAAAAACCCAAAAAAACCCCAAAAAAAACTCAAAAAAATTTCAATTTTGTTCCAGTGACGACGACGCCGTCACATCAATCAGCGAATTCACAGTGCACAAAATCTCGCACCGCCACCCAGTAAGTAACAAGAACAACACCACGCCTCATTATAACCAAATAACAATTGCAGGATGCAATTAAACGAATTCTAGCAATCACAGAGACCTGTTTAATAGAAAGAGATCCATCGAGCTACACGATAACAACGCTAAAACCACTTTCGGACGTAAAAAACGCATGATTTACGATTGTAAACAAAATAATCTTGATTTTATGCTCTTTTTTTGGCAGATATTTGCACTGGTGAGAAATCAGGAAAATCCACAAATGTTTACGATCGAATACGTCAAAGGCCAAATGAGGGTTTACACGTCAACGGATCGGTTTGTTGCGTTTAATTTGATTTTTGGATCGATTTTTGTGACTTTTTTTAAATTTTGGATCGATTTTTGTGACTTTTTTTAATTTTTGGGTCGATTTTCGTGACTTTTTTAAATTTTTTTTGATTTTTTTTAGGGATTCTTTGATCGCGTCGTTGATGGACGGCGTCCGTGCTTCCGGGAATCGAGACATTCACGTGAAAATGACTCCGACTAATCGCGGCGAGCGTTTGGGTCCTTTTACGGTGCCTGTGGAAGAAGCTGTCGAAGGAGCTCATTTGGGATTCTTTAAGGAACATCCTGGTATTATTAGCGATTGATAATAATATGAAATCTCGACACTTTCAGGCCGAAAAATTGATTTAGATTTTTTTTCGGTGTATAAGAAAATGTATTTCGGTGCATTTGCGCTTATAACGGTTAAATTATTGCATTTTTGGTCTGAAAACAGTCATTTCAGACCCTTATTACTTAGAAACTGTCATTTTATACGCTTAATTGCATCACAACTGTCCTTTTAGACTCTTAATAGCCTAAAAACAGTCCTTTTAGACCTTTTATTGCCTTAAAATTGTAATTTTAGACCATTAACAGCCTTTAAACGGTCGTTTTAGACCCTTAATTGCATTGAAACTGTTATTTTAGACCGTTAATGGCCTAAAAAAGTCAATTTTTGCACTTTTATTTATGTTTTTTCTTCATTTTTTACACTTTTACATGTTAAAATCGTAAAATGTACATGATTTGTTAATTTCGTTTTGTTCAGCTGGTTGGACTTTTGCTCAAACCGTTTCGAAATTTAACGCCAATGTGTCTTACAGTGGACTTTTGCACGCAGTAACGCAAGATGTGAGTTTAACGCGCGCGCCTCTGCAATAAAACAAATAATCGCAGCATTCCGCACGTGTTTTCCGTTTCCTCAAGGGTTTATTCGCCGAAAACAAGGAACGGCAAATCAATGCTGCACTCGTTGCTCTGCTGGAAAAGGAAGGAGACCAATCGTCAATTTCTTCAGCCGAATTGGAGCTGCAATTTCAAGCTTTGCGACGTCTTTTTGCATCAAAAGCCGGTTTTGCAGCGTTCACACAAGTCCCAAAGTATTTTCTTGCATGATTTTTCGAATGTTGTCGAATGAAAAATTGCAATTGTTTTAGAATTCGTGAAAAAATTGGACTCAAAGTTGTGCGCTCATTGAAACGAAGCGATGACGGAGTCACTTATGCAGCAATTGATATGATTTGCGCGTTAATGCAAGTGAGTGCTTCGAAATTGTATTTATTATGTAGTTTTATGCTTGTTAAACACGTGGAAAGGGAAAATAAACACAATAAACAAAGTTTCAATTGTAACCTAGCACAGAAATTGCGTCTTTTTGCATTTTGTGCTGTTTTTATACAGAAATTGCGTTTATTTTGCATTTTTCATCTGTTTTTCTTTAGAAATTGCGTTGATTTTCCATTTTTATTTCATTTTACGATCGAAATTGTGTTTGCTTATGCTGTTTACACACAATTTCTACCATAAAACAGCTTTAAAATGAAAAACAAACACAATTACCAAAGAAAAACAATTTAAAAATGGAAAAATTACTATAATTTCTATACAAAAACAGCATAAAAATGCATAATAAACAAATTTTCAATCGTAAAACACTATAAAAAGTGCATATTTTGCGTTTTTATGCACTATTTTTGAACAGAAATAGTTTATTTTGCATTTTTCTACTGTTTTACGCTTGAAATTGTGTTTATTTTTTATTTTTCTTTCATTTTCCGATTTCTTTTATATTTTCGTGTTATTTCTAGCCCATGCACGACAATTACGATTTGCGGCAAGAACAACTGAATAAATCATCGCTTTTGTCAACTAAAAAATTCCTGGATGTTTTACTCGACATGTTCGTTCAGCACGTGGTAAATTTCAAATTTGTGTTGCGTAAAATGTGTTTTTCAATCGTGTTTTTGTTTGTTTACAGAGCCGCGGGACTGGCGCGCTTGTGATATCCGCAATGTTGGATTTTCTTACATTTGCTTTGTGCGTGCCGTTCAGCGAAACAACAGACGGCGGCCATTTTGATCAGTTGTTGGAAATGGTTGCGGCTCAAGGTCGCATTTTGTACAAATTATTTCAACATCCATCCTTAGCTATAGTGAAGGGCGTTGGATTAGTAATGAAAGCTATAATTGAGGTTCGCTCAGAGAAAAGCAAAATATTCATAAAACTGCATTTTTAAGCCAAAATATGTCGTTTTAAACTACAAAACAATGTTTTTAGGCCAAAACGTGTCGTTTTAACCAATAATACTTGCATTTTAAAACAAACCTTGGCGTTTTAATGTATAAAACTGCATTTTTAAGCTAAAACACGTCGTTATAAACCATAAAACTGCATTTTTAAGCTACCACTTGTTTTCCTATGTTTTTAGTAATAAAACATTTGTTTTCAAGGAAGGAGATGCCGAAATAGCATCGAAAATGCAGGACCTAGCATTAGCTGAAGGCGCTTTACCGCGGCATCTACTTACTGCCATGTTCACACAGAGTTCCGATGGCCGTCTGTTGACCAACAGACAACTCAGCAGGCATCTTGTCGGCTTGTGGGTGACTGGTCACCCAACCGCCATGAATTTATTAACGAGAATTATGGTAAATTCGCTTAGGGAATTGTGGTTTTCGGGTTGTAAATTTGGGAAGTTTGTTTGTAGCCGTGCGGATTGCTCGTGTATCTCGAGTCGGACGAGAAAGTTCCGGAAAAAGAGGTCGATCGGATGCACATACGAGACAATTTAAAGTTGGCGCAGGACCATCCGTCTAATAAACAGAGGAATCCGCAGTGGAAGTTGATTGAAAAACACGTCGAACACGCACTACAGCACTGGAAAGCCAAAATTGGATACGAACGGAAAGAAGTATACGGAATATTCAATCATTGTCGTCTGTTTATATTGATTTTTTGATTGTTTTCTTTGATTTTTATTGATTTTTTGATTATTTTCATTTATTATTATTATTGATTTTTTGATTATTTTCATCGATTTTTATTGATTTTTGACTATTTTTATTGATTTTTCGATTGTTTTCGTTTTTTTTTTTATTGATTTTTCGATTGTTTTCGTACATTTTTATTGATTTTTCGGTTGTTTTCGTACATTTTTATTGATTTTTCGGTTGTTTTCGTACATTTTTAATTGATTTTTTGACAATTTTCGGTATTTTTTAAATTGATTTTGTTTTACATTTTTTTTCAGGATAAGTTCCGTGAAAGGCCAATAGTTCTGCGTAGGAGACGCGAACGAGTGAAAAGCGAAGCAAATTGGCCGTTGTTTTATTACAAATTTGCTGTGGACCACGCAAAACCAAATTTAATTTGGAATTACAAAGTATTCGTTGAATTTTTTAAATTTCTTTTAACGTATCGTTTTATTTTAATCGATTTTTTTTGTGATTCAGACTAGAGAAGAGTTGCGGGAGGGTTTGGAAAACGAGATCCGCGGTTTCACAGTGGATAAAGAACTTGGAAGCACACACGTGGTATCGTGGAACCATCAAGAGTTCGAAGTGTTGTACAACAGCTTAAACGATGAAATCAAAATTGGGGATTATTATTTACGCCTTTTGTTGGAAGACAATGAAGCCGGAGATGATAATTCGGATATCAAACGATCGTAAGAATTTTTTTAAAGAATTGATGGGACCGGGCGAAGTTTTGCGGCGCTCCCGGTGGAAAATCATGAAACTACATCATTGTAGCTTGCAAAAATAATGCGTTTTATTTTTTTTAAAAGTACTTTTCACTGCTGAAATGAATTTTTTAGTGCGGAAATACATTTTTTACTAGCAGAAATTCGGTTTTTATCATAAAAATAAATTGTTTTGGTGCGGAAATGCAGTTATTATCATAAAAATGTATTTTTTCTCGAACGGAAATGCACTTTTTATCAAAAAAATTCATTTTTAATCGACGGCATTGCATTTTTTATTCTAAAAAAACATTTTTAAAGTGCGGAATTGCACTTTTTATCACAAAAATGCATTTTTTACGAGCGGAAATGCACGTTTTATCACCAAAATCTATTTTTTCGGTGCGAAATTAGTTTTTTTTACAATAGAGAATGCATTATTTACGCGCGGAAATGCACTCTTCCATGCAAAAAAGAACATTTTCAGAAAAAATTCAACTGCTGTCAGCAAAATTCCACTTTTTGATATCCCTCCAAATACTTTCCCTTTTCTATTACCTAATTTCGAATTGAATTTTTCAGATTTGAATTCTTCAATGATCTATACCACCGATATCTGTTAACGACGAAATCGCACATGCGCTGTATGTGCCTACAAGCAATGGCGATCGTTTACGGAAGACATTACGAGCACATCGGCTCGTTCAACGACACCAAATACATCGTGGGAATGCTCGAAAGGGTTAAAACGAACAAATTTTTGTCTTTTTTCATAATTTTTTCATAACTTTTCATAATTTTTCGTTCGTAGGGAGTCGACCGAATGGAAAGGGACCGGTTACTGCAATTTATAGATCAGTTAATCCTCAATCGGGTACGGATGAATAAAAAAAATGAAATTTTGAGTGATTTTGGTTTGATTGTGTAGAGAAACGTGAAGGAATTGATGGATGCGAATGGAATTAAAGTGTTGGCAGATTTGTTGACGCTCGCGCATCTGCACACGGCGAGAGCGGTCGTGCCGACACAAAGCAATGTGATTGAGGCGTCCCCGGATATGATTCGTGGGAGCGAAAGAGAGTGGTATTACGGCAATGCGGATAAGGACAGGAAGGGCCCGTTTGGTTTCCATGAGGTTCAATATTACATTGATTTTTAATGCTTGTATGTGCAAAAATTATGTTTGTCGTAGTTTTATTATTTTGTTCTTCCGTTTTTTGTGTTTTTTCCGTTTTTCTTGTGTTTTTTTCTGTTTTTCTTGTGTTTTTTTGTTTTTTTTCGTTTTTTTTCGGTTTTTTTCAGTTTTTAAAGTGTTTTTCACGTTTAAATCTGCTTTTTTCTCACTATTTTTATGTTTTCCCAACACTTTTCCACCCCTTTTTCACGTTTTTCAACTTAATTTCCTTTCAAAGATCAAAGAATTATGGGAAGAAGACGAAATCAATGCGAAAACTCAACTGTGGGCGCAAGGAATGGACGGCTGGCGGCCCCTCTACACCATTCCCCAACTCAAATGGTGCATGTTAGCCACCGGTGCCAGCGTCATGAACGAAAGCGAACTCGCCTCCAAGATCCTATCCATGTTCATTCGCATGTGCGAATATTTCCCCAGCAGGTTCCAATCAAATTCACATTGATTGCGCACGAAAAACTCAAACTAACGCATTTTTTGGTCGCAGGGACCCGTACGGGGCGATCGTGCGCCCTCTGCCGCGCGCGCAGCGGCTCATATCGGAGGCGGTTTGTTTGCCGCACGTGGTGCAGTTGCTGCTGACGTTCGATCCGAATCTGGTGGAGAAAGTGACGACGTTGATGTGTATTATAATGCAGGATAATCCTGATATCAGTCGAGTTTATTTGTCCGGTGTGTTTTTCTTTATTTTGATGTATAATGGATCGAATGTTTTACCGATGGGACGGTTCCTCAAGTTAACGCATCTGAAGCAAGGTTTCCGATCTGAGGAGGTGAATATTTCGATTGAAATGTTATGGGAAATGACGGTTATGCTGTTAGTTTTTATCTGAAAAATTAATTTTGTATGAAAAAATTGTTTTTTTAGACGGAAAAATTAATTTGTAGACGAAAAAAATTCATTTTTTGACGAAAAAATTCATTTTTTGACAAAAAAATTCATTTTTTGACAAAAAAAATTCATTTTTTGACAAAAAAATTCATTTTTTGACAAAAAAATTCATTTTTTGACAAAATTTCATTTTTTGACAAAAAAATTCATTTTTAGACGAAGAAATTATATTTTTACATGGAATAAATTTATTTTGAGTGCGAAAAATGAATTTTTGGTACGAAAAATTTATTTTGAGCGTGAAAATTTAATTTTGGAGAGAGAAAAATGAATTTTGAGTGCGAGAAACTCGTTTTAAGTGAGAATAATTTGTTGAATTTTTTCCAAATTTTTTATTTCAAAGTCACAATCAACTGACATTATGACGCGCAGTATTTTGGGTCAAATCCTACCAGAAGCGATGGTCTGCTATCTTGAGAATTACGGGCCGGAAAAATTCGCCGAGATTTTCCTCGGTGATTTCGACACGCCCGAAGTTATTTGGAACAATGAAATGAGGTATTCCACGAATTTTACATAAATTTTACTAGTTTAGGATGTAATTTTGCAAATATTTTCGATATTTTACCGTTTTTTGATGTAATTTTGCAATTATTTTCGAAATTTTACTGTTTTTGACTTTATTTTACCGTTTTCTGACGCTATTTCGCCCTTTTTGATGTTAATTCAAACCTATTTGACGTTTATTTGACGTTATTTAACATTAAAACGAATTTATTTTCCAGGCGAATGATGATTCAGAAACTGGCTTCCCACGTCGGCGATTTCTCACCTCGTTTGCAGAGCAACACACGCGCATTATACCAATACTGCCCCATTCCAATCGTCGGTTACCCCCAGCTGGAAAACGAATTATTTTGCAATATCTATTATCTACGTCATTTATGCGACATCACGAGGTTTCCAGACTGGCCCATCAAAGACCCCGTAAAACACCAAAAACAAAAACAATTCAAAAATTTAAAAATTAAAAATAAATTTTCAATTTCAGGTGTCGTTCCTTAAAGATATTTTGGAAGCGTGGAAGAAAGAAGTGGAAAAGAAGCCGCCTTCCATGTCCAAAGCGGATGCGCTGAGAACGTTGGGCTTGACGCCCGATTGTCTGGAAGACGAAAACACCGTGCGCAAAACGTACTTTAAGTTGGCGCAGAAATACCATCCGGATAAGAATCCCGACGGGAGGGTGATTTGTTTGTTTTTTGGTGGTTTTTTGAGTTTGTTTTTTTGAATTTTTGTTTCTGTTTTTATTTAGGAGATTTTTGAGAAAGTGAACAAGGCGTATGAGTTTTTGTGCAGTAAGAGTTGTCGGTCGTCGGATGGACCCGATCCACTGAATATTGTGTTGATATTACAAGCGCAGAGCATTTTGTTTAGTCGATATCGGACTGGTAAGATTGAGTAGTTGTTAATGGCGAGGTATTTTTGTAGAGAAATAGTGTTTTGTGTTGAATTTGTTGGTGGAATTGTTGTTTTCATTAAAAATTTGTAGGAAGATAGTCTGTTATGTTGAGATTTGTTGGTGAAACAGTCGTTTTTGTTGGAATTTTGTAGAAAATTGGTCGTTTTCGTTTGTTTTCATTTGAATTTCGTGGTGAGATATTAATTGTTGTACATATTTCATAGAAAAAGACCAAATTTGATCAAAATTTTATAGGAAAATATTAATTTTCATACATTTTATAGATTAAAAATTAATTCTCTTAGAAATTTTATGGGTAAATATTAACTTTTATTGCAATTTTGAGGAAAAACATTAATTTTCCTAGAAATTTCACTGAAAAACGTTAATTTTCATAGAAATTTCACCGAAAAACGTTAATTTTCATAGAAATTTCATCAAAAAACATTAATTTTCATAGAAATCTCACCGAAAAACATTAATTTTCTTAGAAATTTCACCGAAAAACATTAATTTTTACCGATATTTCATATAAACCACGTAGAAAAATCAAATTCTAAAATTATTTTTGTGGAAGAATAATTTTCTTTTTCTATTTTTAAGTCTCGAGTACCTCTGCCAATATACTTATATTTTTCTTTCAGAATTACATCCATATAAATATGCCGGCTACCCGATGTTGATTAAAACGATTCAATTAGAAACTATTGACGACAAACTGTTTTCGAAAACGGTGCCTTTACAAGCGTCCGCTGCCGAATTGGCGTATCACACTGTCAACTGTTCCGCGTTGAATGCCGAAGAACTGAGGCGGGAGAGGGGTCTCGAAGTAATAAATGCAAAATTAAAACATTTTTTAATCGGTTTTAATTTTTTTAAATAATATTTTTTTATTTTTAGACTTTGCACGCTGCATTTACGCGTTGCGTGTCAGTTTTGAGCAACAGTTCCCAAATGGCGGATGTTGCCGTTATGGTTTGCGTTAATGTTATTCAGTGCTGCAGTGTGGCCGCTCAATTTCCGGCTTGTCAGGAGAAGTTTACGGAAATGCCACAGCTTATTAAGGATCTATGCCGGGTTTTATACTACAAAGTAATTATTTTCATTGATGATTTTTCTTGAAATAAATGATTTTCGTTGAAGAATAAGTTATTTTCGTTGAAAAATAAATGATTTTCGATGAAAAATAAATGATTTTCGATGAAAAATAAATGATTTTCGATGAAAAATAAATGATTTTCGATGAAAAATAAATGA
>JAQIXU010001769.1:0-15247 GCA_034701245.1 Strigamia transsilvanica | reverse complement strand
AAAATGTGTTTTAGACTGAAAAATGCACGAAAATGTTGTTTGTTAGACTGAAAAATGCATGAAAATGATGTTTTTTAGTCTAAGACATGCACAAAAATGTGTTTTAGACTGAAAAATGCACGAAAATGTTGTTGTTAGACGGAAAAATGCACGAAAATGTTGTTTTAGACTGAAAAATGCACGAAAATCATGTTTTTTAGTTTAAGAAATGCACAACAATGTTGTTTTTTTTAGACTGGAAACACATAATTAATTGTTGGAGACGCCGCACCCTTGTTCCACCACCGATACCTAGCGCCTACTTTACTTTATCTAACACATTTCTATTACTTTGAAGGGCCAGTGCTACTAGACGAATTTGTAGAGTGGCTCAAAGCGAGTCCCCCGGAACGAGCATGAGAAGAACTAGTTTTATCACGGTCGCGAAACATAGATCATACGACGAAATCTTCCACAAAATTTTCCCTTCTATTGTTCTCGTTACTTTTATTACTTGTCAAAAAGAAACCGAAAGAATGAAATGAAATCCACGTGATGTCATTTACGATTTAACATCAGCATTGGCTCGTTATTTATACCAGTTTGAATCTTCATTTCTCATCACTCGTAACTTTTTAACAATTTTGAGAACAACTAACACCGACCTTTTATCATGCTAAACAAAAATAAAATGGGAAGAAAGTTGGGTCAATGAAATTAAGCTACTTTCGCTGGGATCCCACAATCTCGTGCCAAAAACAATTTGCTTTGATTTTTTTGTTGTAAATCTACTTTGTATTAATACCAAGCACAAAAAAATGAATTTTTTTCCCTTTTGGTGCGTGTAAAGCGTGTAAAACGTGTAAAACGAACAAAAAAACGGCACGAAAGTGCATTTAAGAATACTCGCGAGAGTGGAAGCAATTTTTTTGAGAGATTTTTTAATTCAAACGGAGAATCCCTAGTCTGTCTTTTACGACACTGCCGTTAACTTAATGACGATTGTAATTCACGTGCCTCTCAGCTGGCAATTTTTCTCATGTAAATTTGTTTTCACCAGTTTATATACAAGTTTTGCCAAAGGTAAAGACGAAAAAAGAAAAAAAAAGTGTTTTCATGCAGGGTTTCGAATTGCTCAACGAATGTTTTAATTTTAGAAAGAAATTCAATTGTAATATTTGTCGGGTTCGAGATGAATTAATTAAATGAATTTCGTTAATGAGTGTGACAAACTTGTATAGGGTTTGAGCATATTCGTTATAAAAATAAAACACAAGAAAAATTGTTTTTCAATGAAATTAAAAGTATTTTACAATTTTCTTTCCTTCATTTACAATATCTGTCCGATTTCATCTTGGCGCGCCTGTCGAGCAGAACTTCGTGCAGGTTGCCGTCTTCTTTGGCTTTCTTCACGACGACTTTGCTTTCTTGGTTCAGCCGGATCTTTTTATCTTGAAAACTTTGGAATTGTTTGCTGGATAAAAGGAAGAAAATTGCAATTAAACCGTAACAGATCTCCTGGAAAGATTTGAACCGTTTTAGATCGAAAACAGACATTTTTCGATTAAAAATCCACATTTTAGACCAAAAATTGACGTTTTAGATCAAAAACAGACATTTTTCGACCAAAAATTGCCGTTTTAGATCGAAAACAGACATTTTTCGATTAAAAAATCCACATTTTAGACCAAAAATTGACGTTTTAGATCAAAAACAGACATTCTTTGGTCAAAAATCGACATTTTAGATCAAAAACAGACATTTTTTGGTCAAAAACAGACATTTTTTGGTCAAAAATCGACATTTTAGATCAAAAACAGACATTTTTCGATCAAAAATCGACATTTTAGACCAAAAATTGACGTTTTAGATCAAAAACAGACATTTTTTGGTCAAAAATTGACGTTTTTACTCCTGAGATTGACATTTAAGATCAAAAAATACATTTTTCGATCAAAAATTGACATTTTAGACCAAAAATTGACGTTTTCAGCCCAAAAATTTATGTTTTAGGTCAAAAATTGACGTTTTTAGCCAAGAAATTGACATTTTAGACCTAAATGACAATTATTGGCCTATAAAAACATCGATCTCTGATCTGAACCATCAATTTTTTGGTTAAAACCGTCCCTTTTTCGTGTCACAGACACAGCCAATATCCAGCCGGTTTCCCGGGAACAAAACCCTTATAACTTGCATCGCTTACACATATTTCAATTCGGAATCCTTTCCCTTCTCTTCATCCGCATTCGAGTCCGATTTCTTCAAATCCCTACCCGAAGAACAGCGTACCTTAACCAAAACAAAAATCAAAACCCACGAAAAAACATTGCACGCATATCCAAAACCTTCAACACTTCATCATCACCCGCTGATTTACTTTGCGCCACAATATCAGCATCCTCGTTACACGACAAAAAACAGTTATTAGACCCTTGAATCGCCATTTTCCCCTAAAAATACCAAACACTAAATTAATTCCACACATCTAAAACGCAATTTCACCAAACCACCTCTTGAAACACCACTTCCCAGTGTTCCAGCGGTCCTATGGCGTCCGACCGACCCACGACCATATCCTCGTGGTCTACTTTCAGGTATTTATCGTAGCCAGATTTCAGGGCGAATTTCGTCTCGTTGATTTTAACCGCGGTAAGAACTTCTTCGGGTAACGGTCCTTCGCCCGGTTCGTGGGGAGCGCCGAGCGTGAATAAACCATTATCTAGTGCCCGAATGTAGCATTGCGGGGCTAGTTCGACCGCTATTGATCCCGTCACCTCTTCATTCTTCGACACCGTCCACCAGCCACCTATTAATGTAACGTTTACGCCAGTTTAGCTCCCAATTACAATTGCAATTATGTTAGAATAGGACCGTGGTTGGCGACATCGTCGTCTTCAATTTTGCGAATTGGGTCGATTTTTCTTTTCCGTTTTAGTTTTTTAACTTTCCTGGAATTAAACAAATAAATTAATAATTGGAAACGAAATAATTTTGCACTCGTTTACCCCAATTTTTCGCCTTTAAACGACAGTTTTCCACGGTTAACTTTGGTGTATTCACTCATGTTTACGAGCGAGAAAAATCCGTGGTATCATCTCCGCGGTGTAAAAACGATAATAGTCGACGTCATCTCACCGTAAACGCCCCCACGTGTGAAACCGTGCCAATCTAGCCGCCATATTTGCCAGCTTCGTTCTAGGCAAGTTTTTCAAATGGGTCGTGCGAAACTTTCAACTTATTCATGCCGCTCCGCTACAAATTTATCATGACAAGATAATGCGCGCGACCCTCGTTACACCATGCCGAAGAAAAAGCTGGATGATCTTGACTACCCGACGACGTCTGTGGATAACGAAACAACACTGAAACATTTACAAGACACGTTTGCCGACCGAGTTGACCCAGATGTTGTTTATTTCATTCTAGCGGACCGCAACTACGATTGTAACTTAAAAAAAATCAAAAATCCAAAGAAAAAATCCAAACAAAAATCCTAAATCCTAAAAAATTCTTCACATTTTTCAGTGGACTCCACTTTACACGCTTTGCTGACCATATCAAACGAGATCCAAGACGAACCAGACCCGGAACCGGAACCAAAACCGCCACAAAACGAAGACATTTGCGGGGGAATACTAAGACTCTCCGAAATCCTAAATTCGCCGCAATCCAGCCGACTCGAACTGCGAAACCTATCCCCACCCGATCCCACGTACGCCGCATTGACGAGTCTCTACCTATCGAACGAAGCCCTCTACAGCGAAGAAGTGGTCACCAAACACTGCACCGTCCGCACACCCCCGGAAAAACAAACCCCGAACGTCCCCCCGGCCGAACCAGCGCCCACAAAACAAAAAATCAATTACACGCCCGGCAAAAACGACCTAACCGACGTACTCAGCCCCCAATCCGACTGCTCCATCGAAGCGGACGCTTCGGACATCATCCAAAGTGCCTTGGAGTCCAGTATCGCGGTCACCACCGCTCCCCCGGACCCCGAACCGATCGAAAAAAAGCAATCCGGTCCATCCGAAACCTCCGATTCGATCCCGCTCGCTTCAAACCGTCCGTTTTACTACTTCCCGTTCGTGACCCCCTTCAACCAGCTGCGCCGAGCGAAGAAGTCGCCGCTTGACCAGGTGCTCGGCGTCCAACACAGCGTCAGCAAACTGTTGGTGTTGTTGCGCGGGCTGCCGGGCAGCGGCAAATCGACCCTGGCGTCCGAGCTGGCGTTGCTGCAAGGCGGCGTCGTGTGCAGCTCGGACTACTATTTCACGCGGGGGAACCGCTACGACTTCGATCCGTCCAAGCTGGCCGAGGCGCACGAGTGGAACCAGCGGCGCGCCAAGAAACTGATGGAGGACGGCGAAGCGCTCGTCGTGATCGACAACACGAACGTCGAGGGCTGGGAGATGCGTCCGTACGTGATGTACGCGCAGCGCTACGGCTACCGCGTCGAGATCCTCGAGCCGGACACGCCGTGGAGGTTCAAGCCGAGGGAGCTGGCGCGGCGCAACGTGCACGGCATCACGAAGGAGAAGATCCAGCACATGCTCGATCGATACGAGACGAATTTGACCGTCGAGTCGATCCTGGCGCTCCCCCCCGCGCTCGACAAGATGAAAGCCATCGCGGGGGGTCCGCCGGACGAGCGGACGGCGAGTTGTTGCGATTCGCCGCGCATTCCGTCGGAGTACGCCAGTCCGCCGACGAGTCCCGCGCGGAATTTGACGGTCCAGATGAGTCCGGTTAATTTCAATAATTTCAATAAATGGCCGCGGAAGAACGAGTCGAAGGTCCAGAACGCGGCGTGGAAGTTGCAGAAAAGGGCGACGAAAACCACGACCCCGAAGCAAATGTCGGCCATCACGGGGACCGCCAAGAGCCACACGACGAGCCGGGACGTGGTGTGCCAGACGGAAAGTCCGACGGAAGCGGTCATCTTTGGGAAAAACGCTTTGGACAACGTGAAAAACGACTACTTGGACGACGACGAGGATTTCTGGGGCTTCGATGACCGAAGCGCCGCGCGCAAAGACACGAACCGGTCGCCGCATCGAGCCAGAAACCGGACCAGGCAATCGAAAGGCGATCCGCGGGCCATGGAAGAGATCGCGCGCACCAACGCGGTCGTGCACGAAATCACTTTGGCCGAGGAGGACGTTCATTTACCCCTCCACCGGACAGAGACGCGGACGAAAATCGGTCCGACTTTGGCGGCGCCGTTCGTGCATTACTCGAGAGAGCCCGACAGCGACCCGGAGCAGACGGATTCGTTCGTGCAAACGCGGAGGGGGTACCGCCGCGCGGAGCCGCGAACCCGCGCGGTAGACAAGACCACTTGGACCGGAAACTCGCACCCCGAGGAGCCGCGGCCGGAAATGAGCCACGTGATCGTCGCCATCGACCGCGCGCTGAACCTGATCGACCGCGGCACGGACACGGGTTCGGGCCGCGAGCCGTCGACGCGAAAACGGAGCGAAATGGACTCGGACCGCTCGGACGAGGACGAGTTGGGCTTCCAGCTCGAGCCGGCGTTCGCGTCGCAGTTGGAGCAGCTGTTCGGCTCGCCCGGCCACTACGATGAGAGCTCGGAGCGCGACTTGGACATCAAGATCAATCTGAATCTCGCGTGGCAGATCCACAAGTGCTGGGCGCGCTCGGTGCAGAGGAAACTCTACGAGGAGGACTGCGAATTCGTGCGTCTGTTGGAGGAGCGCGAGAACCCGAGGCGCGGCTCGGCCGATAGGTACAGACGCTCCGTGTCGTTGGATCGCAAGAGATCGCGCTCGTGCGATCTGAGCGACACGCGCGATTCGCGCCACAGGATGGAGAAGACCGACAGCGTGCCGAACATGCGCGACATTATGGACCTGGAATTGGCGCTGCAGATGAGCAGAGAAGACGCAGTAAGGATATTGCTCTATTTCTGATTTCTGATTTCTGACAAGCGCCCCCGACCGAATTCCTCCATTTTTAATTTTTATGTTGTTTTTGTTCGAAAATTCGTCATTTTTACATTGTAATTGACGTAAATGTTATTAAACTCGTCGTATTTGCTACTGAAGTAAATTCGTCATTTTTACATACGTTGGGGGCCTTGGATCGTCGAAAAATTCGATTTTTTTTACATTTTACATTTTACATTTTACATTTTCAGACGGAAAAAGAGCGGAGCATTTGGAACGACGTCGATCTAGCGACGAAAATGAAGCGGAACTTACTCTTCGAACGATACCCGTATCTAGACCGGAACTCGCTGGACGAAGTATTCGCAGCGAACAAGTGAGATTTAACGCGAAAACAAATTTAGCGCTGACTTTTAACGTTTGATTTTGACAGTTTCTCATTGCCCGAGACCGAAGAACAAATCCACGGTGCATTTGGCGGTGAACTTGAACTTCCTCCGCACGGACGCAGCGACGTTCACGCCACCAACGGTGAAGTACAAAGGTCAGGACTAGTTAGGAAAGTATCTGTAAGTTTCAGCGCATTTTTCTAACGTGCTTATTAGTGCTAAAATAAGCGCTCGCTTCTCATTTCACAAATTCCATTTCGCCTCGAACGTGCCGTCAATTCATTGATTTCAATTCCTTGCACGTTTTTCAGACGATGCGACCACCCGTAAAGCGTTGGGACAGCCTCCTGACCCCCGTCGTGGAAGGAATGCAAGATTTCCGAGCCGAATCGGAACTGTATCATCAACTCCGACACGACTGCTTCGACAAAGCCAGAGAAGCGTACCGCAGCGGCAGACGTGGCGCGGCGAGCTTTTATGCGCAGCAGGTTGCAAAAGTTTGATTTTTTTGAAGTGAAATTTCTACTGGCGCGGTACGGCAAATGCGCTTTTTAGACCAAAAAACATCGTTTCTGTAAAAGTCAATTTTGGGGCTAAAAACTTTGAATTTTGGGCCAAAATCGTTGATTTTCAGTTTAAGATGTCGATTTCTTTAGTCAAAAATATCAATTTTTGGGCTAAAAACCCTTATTTTTGTGTACAACGTCGATTTTCAGTCTAAAATGTAGATTTCTTGGGTCAAAAAGATTAAATTCTGGGCTGAAAGCACTGAATTTTGGGATAAAAACGTTGATTTTTTTATCTAAAATGTCAATTTTTGGTCTAAAAACGTCAATTTTTGGTCTAAAATGTTGATTGTTTTGGTCAAGGATCAATTTTTGGGCTAAAACCGTAAATTTTTCACTTCTACTGCGCGCGAGTCTCACGCATCTCTTTTTCTCGTTGGATTTTGTGCTAACCATCACGTTTTTCATCGTTTGCAGGGTCACACTTACACGCAGAAAATATGGGAGGCGAACAGACGCGCATCGATGAAGATCTTAGTTCATCGCAACCTTGGGAGGGACAGCAACACGATCGATTTGCACCTGCTGTACGTGCGAGAGGCGGTGCAAATGCTCGACATTTTCCTGAAAATCAAACTGGACGAACTGCTCAACAGCAACGACCGGCGATCGGTCATTGCCGTAATAACCGGACGAGGCAAACATAGCATCGATCAAGTACCGCGCCTCAAACGCGGCGTGATTAATTATTTGTGTAAAAAGAACATTACGTAAGAAATTCGATTTTTATTTATTTGGCTTTTTAAATTCATTTTCTTTTTGTTTTTAGGTATCATGAAAAGCAAGCTGGTTTGATTGAAGTGATATTAACGAGAAAAGAGAAGCTTTGAGTTAATATCTCGTTTTTAATTCATGATTTTTGTTGTTTTTGTTTTTGTTTTTCATTTTTAAATGCAAAAATAATCGTTGTTAGTATTTTAGTAGCTACATTTGATATTTTTTGACACATTTTCCATTATATGCCATCATGTTAAACTGTAAAATTGTAAATAACTTAAAAGAAACTTGATTTTTATTAATTAACCGTTGAAAATAAATGATCGCGAATGATAATTGATTATTCATTTGATTTATTTCTTGGGAATATTTGCTAGGACGCTCAGCATTTTCACCCTTGCCTTTGGTTTGCTTGTCGGTTGCGTCGGCTCGCTCGAATCGGAACTCGAGTCCGACGAACTCGAACTGGAACTAGAACTAGACGATGACGTCGTCGCCGACGAAGATGAACTGCTCGAATCGCTCGAACTGCTACTGCTGCTGTCGCTCTCCGAATCCGTCGCATCTTCGTCGCTAAAATACAGAGAAAAACAAACAAAAAAATCAATTTTCAAATACAAAAATGTTTATAAACTCGCTCACCTTCTGCCTTTTTGTTGTTTGTTCGAAACCATTTGGTTTCTAAAACAGAAAAAGTAAAAAAAAAAAAATATTTAGAATTTGTGATGGATTTTGTGCCACTATTTCATTGCACATTTGCATCTGCCGAGCACCAGCCTCGCTTTGAAAATGCCTCAATGTAACTAAATTGAGAGCAAATTTCGTGGCAATCTAATTGCAGACGTGAGAAGTGATCTAATTTAGCGCTTTCAAATATCGATTTCGACAACACGCAGTTTTTTTGTTTCGTTTTGTTTTTATATATTTTTTTTTTCGTGTTTTATACGTACAGTAATTCAATTTGCTTCTTTTCCTTGTCTTGTCTTAGTTTTTTGTTCATTTCTACGGTTCTAGAAGGCCGATGGACGTATTTTCGTTTGCCGTTGCATTGGTACGTCCAGTGGCCGATTTCTAGGCATTTTTGACACCGCACGTTTTCGGCATTCGGCACGCTAAATTTAACGACAAAAATTGGTTTATTCCATCGGAACAACGCATTTTATTTCAACAATACCTTTTCTTAGCAGCAATAAATGTTTGCGCCATTAGAAATAGCCAACTGGTAACTTCCCGCAGTTAAAGTTGTCTGGAAAGAGAAAAAAAACATGGCCTCCCAGCACGTGACTTTTTCCAAAAATCACATCAAAAACTTAATCAAACGTTCCCATGTCATTTATTTAATTTTTTAATCCAAATCATTTAAAATAACGACCAAACCTCACCAATACATCCACTTAATTCAAAAACCAATTTGAATTTTTTCTACTTTATCCCCAACCCGCTTCGAGATTAACAGTTGTTGTCACCGCCAACGAAATTCGAAAATGGCTACTTCGTTGTCGAACCGGGTTTTCTGGAGCATAATTGGAGGCATTACCGCGCTCAAACTCCTACTAATACCATCCTAGTAAGTAACCCCGCCACCCACCAACGCCCCAAACAAATTCCAACCAAAACAAACAAACCGACCGTCAAAAACCAACCAATTTGCTCACAGTGCCTTTCTTTCATCTTTAATTTAGCAAATCAACCGACTTCGAAGTCCACCGAAACTGGCTCGCCATCACGCACACTTTTCCCTTCGACAAGTGGTATTACGAGGCAAGTTTCGCACTATCCGCTTCAAACCCATCGCCGTTATTTATCCCCCACTAAACCTCTTTTAGAGCACCTCGGAATGGACCCTCGATTACCCGCCTTTTTTCGCCTACTTCGAATGCGCTTTATCGTACATTGCTCAATTTTTCGACCCGGCTATGCTCTCTATACACAACCACAACTTCGCCAGCAACATGACTGTACTATTCCAACGTCTGTCGGTCGTCGTAACCGACCTCATCTTTGCGTACGGAGTAAAAGAGTAGGAAAAATTGAATTTTTTCGATATTTTTTTGAATTTTTTGATATTTTTTGATATTTTTTGTTGGTTTTTTTCGATTAATTAAATTTTTTTGTATTTTTCAGATGTGCCGGATGTCTGGGTCCCGCGAGTTGGCAAAGCAGGAGAGATGTGTGGGTGCATAATGGATTTATTTTGTGCATGATGTTATTTGGGAATGCCGGTCTCCTATTGGTCGACCACATTCACTTCCAATATAACGGATTTTTGTCGGGTTTTTTGCTCGTTTCGATCGCCAGAATGCTGCAGCATCGACATTTAGAATCGGCGTTTTGGTTTTGCGTTTTGCTCAACTTGAAACACATTTATTTATACATCGCGCCCGCTTATTTTGTATATTTATTACGTTCTTATTGCTTTTTATACTCGACTCGAGGTTAGATAATATCGTAAACGCAACAAATTTGAATTTATTTTAATTTATTTTGTTTTTCCTTTCAGACGGCGGAGTTTTGTGGAAAAGTTTCTCAATCAAGAATTTCACCAAATTATCATTAACCGTTTTTGCCGTTTTTGGCGCATCGTTCGGACCGTTTATTGCAAAAGTAAAATCAATCGGTACGACGACCTTAACAAAAACAAACCTATATATAAATATTTTTGTTCCCTACTTTTAACACATCAGGGTCAACTGAAACAAGTTTTGTCTCGACTATTCCCTTTTAAAAGAGGTCTCACGCACGCCTATTGGGCTCCGAATTTCTGGACATTGTACAATCTGACCGACAAACTTCTTCTCGTCGTCTGTAAGGCGAAATTAACCGTTTGACCGCGCACATAATTAATTGTATCAACCTAAACAGGTCAAAAAATTGGTCTAATGTCCGATAACAAAGTGGTGGGGTCCATGACGGGTGGTTTGGTGCAAGAATATCAACATTCCGTTCTGCCGAACATCACTCCCGCCGTCACGCTCATCTGCAGCGTTCTCGTCATATTGGTAAACGAGCGTTTTAATTATTTTTAATTATTTTTATTTAATTTTTTTTAATTTTTACAATTTCAGCCGGCTTTGATTAAACTTTGGCATCGACCGAGCATGCCGTGGGATTTCGTCAGATGCCTCGTTCTGTGCGCGTACGGCACTTACATGTTTGGTTGGCACGTTCACGAGAAAGCGATTCTTTTAATCATTCTTCCATTGACGTTAGTTTTGGTGAGGGGGTCGATCCCCCTCAGTTTTTGTGATTTGTTTTGTTGAAATTGAATTAAATTGAATTAAATTTTTGTATGTTTTTAGACTTCTAGCTGCCGTCGATTGGGACGATGCGTGCGTTTACATGTTTGCGAGTCTCACGGGACATTTTTCGTTGTTTCCGTTGTTTTATACTTTACCAGGTTTGCAATCACGGTTGATGAAATTATAAATTTGTTTTATTTAATCGATTAATTTCTAGAAACCCCGACGAAGATTCTGCTGACCGTGATGCACGCGATGTATTCGTGCTTTGGATTGTGTTTGCTCAACAAGTAAAGTGCATTTACAGCGTAAGATTTGTAAGGGATTGAAGACATTCGATGTTTTTTGTTTGTTTAGGGACATTATACACGAATCGCTGCTCTCGACAGTTGAAAAAATCTATCTTTTCGGTTTCGTGTTCGTACAGCTTTATCATTCATACCTGCATGAAATGCTCGGTCTGAATGAGAAATTTGAATTCCTACCGTTGCTTTTGTTTTCGGCCTACTGCGCGCCTGGAGTTTTGTATTCCTGGCTGAAATTCTATAAAAACACGTTGGCTAGGTCGTTAACTCCGTGGAAAAAATACAGCTAGACAAAAATCATGTAAATTTTTACGAGAAAATGGATTATTTTTGGTAAATCATGTTAAATATGTGGATTGATTGGCAATTTTTGTTTTACACTAGTCTTACATCGTGTATTTTTTACATCACATGTTCACCTCGAATAATGGTAGCCATAAATTTATCGTTTTAAATATCTCGGTTATTTTCATAAGGCTTTAACATATTTTTGTACGCCGTGTAACTTACTATTAATCATCTCTTTACCCACTAGATTTGCCTTTAGTTTAGTTTAGAGCGGGCCACCTCGGACTAAAGTGGAGCTCGGTGCACGGGACCTCGTCTTTTCTATAAAATTACAGTATTTTGTATTTTTGAAATTTTAATTTCAATTATTTTTCAGTATTATTTGCTTGCTCTCTTTGCAGAAATTGCACTTTGACGTTTATTTAAGGACGAATGAACATTTTAGCCACAAAAATGAACATTTTAGTCGCAAAAATGAACACTTTAGCCAAAAAAATGGACATTTTAGTCACAAAAATGAATATTTTAGTCGCAAAAATGAATTTTAAATGAAAAAAAATCTATTTTAGATGAAAAAAAATGAATTTTAGGCACAAAAATGAATTTTAGATGAAAAGATGCATTATTAGATGGATAAATATACCTAAAACTCCCTTGTAAATTATCTTGGAGGTGCGGGGCCCGGTGCAACCAGCCAGCTCCGAGCTGGCCCCGGTGTAAAACGCACCACGAAACCCACGTACTTAATTTATAACATTTTATTATAATTGAGCAATACTGGAAAACATAAAGGATAAAAATCTATGTACAATCCTCATTAAAAAAAATTGTAAAATTATTGATATCACGCTAAACGCTCGACCGGTGAATCACACTCACACGTGGAACTCCTCTCCGATCACGCTATTGTACGAAGGAGGCACTGAATTGTTTTTAGCTCTGTTGCCGTCCATTAAATGGATCGAGTCTGTGTTATTAGTTGAATACTTGACCGAAGGTTCCGTATTCGAATTCTTCGACCGTAAAGGCACGTCTTGGGCTAACATTGGTTTTAGTTCAGTTTTGGCAGCTCGTGCAGCCTCGTAGGCGCGCATGCTCGATGTGTTTGAGCCCCTCATGTCGAGGTAATCGGGTTTGGTCGGGCCGGCTAATGTTTCGTCGTTCGCTAGATTGACGTAGTCGGGTGCTGCACTGTCCGCATTCATGTTGATGTAGTCGGGGTTCGCTGTTGTGAGTTGGTAGAGTTTTAGATAATCGCTGTTTAGTTGTATGTAATGCTGGAAATAAGGGAAATTGGAATTTGGTACTTGAAGAAATGATATTTAGAAATACTTCTTTCATTCCCGTTTGCAGTTGGTCGCCGATCCAGTCGCTTAACTGCGGGAATGTTGGTCTTTGGCTCGGGACGCTGTGCCAACACTCGGTCATGATCCTGTATCTGTATGGGGGAGAAGTTGTTTGATGGATTGGTTGGTTGGTTAGTGAGTGTAAACTTACAGTTCGTCAGTTCCGTATTCCGGCTTGTCCATTCTGTAACCGCATAGTAACTTTTTGTAGAAGTTTTCGTCGACTTCTAGTCCTGGGTATGGGTTACTTCCGAGGGAAAATAGTTCCCAAAGCACAACTCCGAATGCCCAACTAAACAAATAGTGAAAAGTTTTAATTTTGTGTAATGGAGGATTAGCAACAACTTGGCACCAAGTAGGGTTTTTCTACCGGTACCAAAAAAAGGTATTTTTTTAGATTTCTCAAAAGGGAAGTGGCTTTTCCTTTCCTTCCTTTCAAAAAAGTGACTTTCAAATGAATGCATCCCCATATGTCAACAGGTGGAGCATGTGCGTCCTTTGAAAGTGACAAAGGAAGTCGGGTAAGTAGATTTACTTTCTTGAAAATCACTTTCTAAGGTTGACTTTCTTCAATAGTGCCGTAAAAAGCGTCACTTCCACCTTCCAAAAGTAAGGAAAGTGGCTTTCCTTTCGTGTTTTAATCAAATTTGGTGGCTAACAATGACAGAAATATTGAGACTTACACATCGCTTTCTGTAGAAAATACTCTGTCTCTTATGGCTTCAATAGCCATCCATTTGACTGGCAGTGGGGCCTACAAAATATTAATTAATAATTAAAACTATTGATTAATATTTTAGTTTGGCTTACATCTCCTTTCTTCCGGTAGTAAGCCTTGTTGTAGCAGTCTTTTGTAAGCCCAAAATCGCTTATCTTGATTGTATTCTGATCGGCTAAAAGGATGTTTCGAGTGGCCAGATCGCGATGGACCAACTGTAAGTTAAGAAAATAAATGAGGATTTAATGATTTCTCCATTAATTCCTGATTGAACAAATTAAAAACAAAAAAAACACCTTTCTAGATGCTAAATACTCCATGCCCCTTGTAGTTTGGAATGCATAGCCAATTAAATCAAAAGACGTGAGTGGTTTTTTGGATGCTGTTGTTGCCCTGATGGACATATTAAGCCTCCCAAACCCGGTTGAATCGTCGCTCGTATTTTCAACCGAGTCCGAGTTAAATGTTGTAATGGCCGTGGTTTGTGAGAAATCTGGACTCATTGGAACTAAGTAGCCATCTTGCCTACATGTATAGAAATACAGACATTTATGAAAGTTGTTTTTAAGGACAGTAGAACGCCGATTATCCGAACAGCGGTCTGGAACCAACGAAAACTTGATAATTTTTTAAAAACTTTTGTAGAATACATAGAGTATGTTGTATGTATGTAATAAAGTACACCCAACCCTCGCTATCCGCCCGCTCTTTATACGGCATTTTGCTATAACGGCCTGAGGGAAGTATGACACTTTTTCGATTTACGGCCCACAATGTTCGTTATACGGCCAAGAAGTCGGGAAAATCCCGTGTACGTTTCTCTGATTCGTTGTACGGCTTTTCACTTTACAGCCAACTTTTCCGGTACCTATCTAGGCCGTAAAGCGTTCCCCAATTAGTTTGGATAATTGGCGCTCTACTGTAATGTCACATTATACGTACCCAAGACCGGAATAATCTGTCGAAGTTCGTCCAGGAGGTACTGAATAATGCGCGGTCGCTGGGTTTTTGCTTATTCTTTTATCAATTTCTCCGGTTTCGGGGTTAATTTGGTTGATGAAATTGGACCGGTGCCGAAGTACGTAATTGCGTAAGTTTCCATATTTGCAGTACTCCATGATAATTAATATTTCGCCTCTTCGAGGGTTTTGTACACAGGCGCCGAGCAGATTGAGTATGTTGACGTGTCTTCCCAAATGGATCATGATTTTGAGTTCTTGCATTATTGCCTTTCTCTGCTCGATGTTGGCTTGCTCTGGAAATGGTAAACAGTTTAATTTGAAGAAACAACAAATTAATAACGCGTGATTTTACCTCTCAGCATTTTTACGGCAACAACGGTACTGTTTTCGTTCTGCAAGATCCCCTGAGCGTCCGCCTTGACAACTCTACCGAAGGCACCTTGGCCAAGGATTTTCCCAAGTTTGAGCTTCTCGCGCGGGAATTCCCACCGTGTGTCGTACGGTAGGATATCAATTTGCTGATCCAACGGATAGTCAGGATTGTACCTTTCGATCGCACCTTTTTCAAACAGCTCTCTCTCCAATTCGTATATTTCTTGACGTTCTTTCTATAAATTTGTACAAGAATTATTGCAACTTCATGGCCGTCTACGGACTAGATCGCGCTCTGAGGCAAACAAGACGCATGTAACTTGCGACGTGTTACACGTATAGGTACCGCAGCGCCGCGAGGCAGATGGTACCGTGTAAAGCTGGGTTCACATGTGCGCTTTAAAGCAGCTTTAGAGCACGATTGGTGCTTTGTGTTCCTGCTTTGCATGTGAAC
>JAQIXU010001768.1:0-15248 GCA_034701245.1 Strigamia transsilvanica | reverse complement strand
ACTCCCCCCCCCCCCCCCGATAAACTACGTTACCACCATATTTATAACCCCCCCAAGGGGAAAAAAATTTTCAACTTTTAATTTCAATTTTAACTCTTTAATTTCAATTATGTTACTTTATAGTACACTTAAAAATGATTCCCATTTTTTAGCACTTTCAATTATTGGAAAAGCTGTTGTATTAGAAATTTTAAATTTTAAAAAAATTTTAAAATTTAAAAAATTGGTAACACAGCATTTCTCTTACTCCCCCCCCCCCCCACTCTCTCTTGTTACCAGTTGTAGTCATGGAGCCAACCTCCTCCCCCCCCCCCCCTTAACCTGACTACGTAGTTTATGGACGGTTCCTATAATAAGGATAAAATGCGAATTGTTGGCACTTTTCAATCTAGTTTTTAAGATAAATCCAATAGTTTTAACGATTTTAATATTTAACGTAACAATTGCATGTGAAATTGCTTTTTTCGATGTGAAAATTGCTGTTTTCGATGTGAAAATTGCTGTTTTTGATGTGAAAATTGCTGTTTTCGATGTGAAAACTGCTTTTTTCGATGTGAAAACTGCTTTTTTCAATGTGAAAACTGCTTTTTTCGATGTGAAAATTGTGTTTTTTCAACGTGCAGCAACGTGCGGCAATGCCGAAGTAGCATATTATTATTATTATTATTATTTGGTTATTCAGCCGAATACAACACCGAATATTCGAAATGTCGATTTTCTATGTATATTCTATGTTTCAGTGGACAAGGAATGTTACGACCACAGGTTCCATCCGGACTGCATTTACAGATCTGACGAAACCAGACCTTTCGAGAATGTCGAATCAGGAGCCAAAAGCATTTTAAGTCTATTGCCTAATGTATACGGCATACTGCTTTTAGATGAAACGATGTTTCCGGAAGTGCTCAAAACATACGATTCGCACGCAAATGCGAAGGTATGTTACGCGGGTAAGCAGAACTCACATTTGTTTAACCGTTTGATAGTAATGGCTCGTTAATACACAGCTGCAGTGAAATATTTGCTACAATTCAGATCGATATATGATAGCGACGAACTTTTCCGTACCACCGACATACGGGTTATCGATCCGGAGTACGATTGCTTGGGATTCGACATGAAACACTCGAGACCACTTTTTACAGCGTTTTGCGGGAAACCTGCTTGTATTGTGTGCTCTGAATGCTGAATAAAAGTGGCAAATAAAATTGACAATAATTTTTTTTAACGCGTAAGATAATATCATGAAACCTGTTATATTAAATCGAGTATTACGCAGCTTCCCGCATGATGGCGCCACCATCGCGTAGCAGACAAACGCACCAATGACGTGCCATTAGTTATTACTATTTATGTTGCTTGTTTTATAATTTCCTCGATGTCTAGCACCGGCGGAAGTACCTATCGAATGAAAATGGAGGGCCTTGGAAAGGATAACTTTTACACCTGGAGGATTCACATGATCGCGATCCTGACCAAAATTAAACTAATTAAATATGTGGATGGTCGAAATAAACGCCCCATCGTAGAGAAAAACGACGCCACGTCAGCAAAAGTAGCCGAAGTGTGGGACGACAACGACGAACAAGCGAGATCCGAGATAATTTTGGCAATCAGGGAGTCCGAACTTCGGCTTACCAATGGATGCAGCACCTCAGCCGAACTGTGGACGAAACTGGACACAAAACTGGACACGAATCTGCCGATTGTTGGTCAAGAACCAAGAAAGAAAGCGCGTTGCATGCCAAGACGCCGAACCACGAAGCTTTTCTGTGCACTATAGAAAGTGACGCATCGGCCATTAATTAAATCCACTGCAGGATCGCTGTAGTTAAGTGTAAAAGCTGTAATTTTGTATTGATTTACAAGCTTTGTACCATTAATTTGTATTTCTCGACGATAATAATAAAGACTTTTGTCGTAGTAATTGGTTATTGGGCAGAATAATCTTTATTTCGATTAATTTATTGAAAATTTTGAAAATATTCGATTTTTTTATTTTTACATCAAAAATTGAAGAATTAGGCAAAAATAAAAGCCAAGGATTTGCACATTGTTGAATGAATTTTTATCGCCAGAATTATTCATTTGGAGCGGTCGAATTGCATTTTCAGGTCGTATTTCCGGTTTGTTTGGTGGCTTTGGTCGGCGCGCTTCCTCCATTTTTGTCGTTGATTCGCATTTACTTCCGGTTTCGTCTCCGTTGCAGTTTTGTTTCGTTTTCTTTATTTTCTTCTTTTGCGTTTCCTCCACATTGTCGTCTATGACATTTTGCTGAACTTCTAAGAATCGGTTTTTCGATCGGTTGTTCTTATATTCAATTAGAAATTTGTTCTTTGGTCGGCTATTGTATTCAATTACAAATTTGTTTTTTGGACGGTTCTTGTATTCAAGTATGAATTTGCTTTTTGGACGGTTCTTGTATTCAATTGCAATGCTTCTGTTAGGGGACTCAGTTGCTTCCAGACTGCCTGCTGGATTATTGCTATTGTGTTTATTAACAACAATTACTTTGCCATTAGCATTACCAGGAGTAACATTTTCACTTTCGTCACTGGTGTGAAGAAGAGTTGATGTACTGACAATAGAACTGACAACAGTCGTACGGGGTGTAGAACTGGCAGTAGTTGTACTAAGTTTAATACTTGTAGCAGTTGAAATGGGTTTAGTAGTGGTAACAGACCTACTGGGTACAGTACGGACAGTAGTACTGGTAGTAGTGGGAAAAGTACTGGAACTAGTACTTGTAGTAGTAGTGGGAATAGTACTGGGAATAGTAATGGTAGCAGTAGTAATAGTAGTACTGGTAGAAGTTGTACTGGGACTAGTACTAGTGGTAGTAGTAGTGAGACTAGTACTGGGAGTAGTACTGGTAGAAGTTGTTTTCGGAGTAGTACTGGTAGAAGTTGTTTTCGGAGTAGTACTGGTAGAAGTTGTACTGGTAGAAGCTGTACTGGGAGTAGAACTGACAGTGGTTGTACTGGGAGTAGAACTGGCAGTGGTTGTACTGGGAGTAGTACTGGTAGAAGTTGTACTGGGAGTAGAACTGACAGTGGTTGTACTGGGAGTAGAACTGGCAGTGGTTGTACTGGGAGTAGTTCTGGTAGAAGTTGTACTGGGAGTAGAACTGATAGTGGTTGTACTAGAAGTCGAACTGGACGTAGAATTGGCAGTTGTACTGGAAATGGCACTGGCCTTATCTCCTGTTCTGTTGTGGCGAATAATCTGCACCCGTATTAACTTTTCAAGTTGGTTGGTTACATTTTGACTGTCGTTTTTGTGTATTGTTTCCGTTTCATTTACACCCTCAACTTTACCTCCACTTTTTTTCTTTTCTTTTATACTTTTACTCGACGTTTCGAGAGGAAAATCAGCGTGAACTAAAGCTGACGACACGACAATAGTATTTTTTTTAAAACTCTCCGATTCCTTATCAACATCTTGCAAACGTTCATTAGCATCGTCTAAACTGTGTCCCACCACCTTATCCTCACGAACAGCTTCAAAGATAATTGCATTTATTATCTCTGACAAGGTCTCCAATACTTTTGATGCTTTTGTCTTACTCAGTGCAACTTGCATTGCCTGAGTTCCACTTTCAGTTTTCACCAAATTTTGATTTGCATCGAAAACACCAGTCGAAGCTTCAGGTTTCATCGAACTCGCTTTCAAAGTTGTTGCCATAATTATTGTTGGTTTTACAGTGGTAGTTGTTGTTGTTGTTGACACAGCAGTGAACTGCTGGAAGAAACTGTCATCTTGTTGATCATCATAGTCACTGAATGCGAATTCCTTTCTGCGCATAATGTATGGCAAATGACACTTGAGTATGTTGTCAAGCATGTGTTGAGCACTTCTTTTCAATGGTCTTGCACCACAGCCACTTCCCTTGCTACCACCTTCAAGAAATTCCCTCAGTTTGCTAAAAATACCTTAAATGTGTAAAAATAATTAACACTCCAACCCAAACCCAATACCTGCACACAAAACTCTTGACATCAAAAGCTTGTTTGGGAACAAAATGCTCCATCTCAATTGCCGCTTCAATTTTGTTCACCACAGTGCCCAAAACTAATTGTCCACAATAAGCTGGAGTGTATATTCCTGAAATAAGTCAACAAACTTGATTTCCCCTGTCACCCCTGTATATGACATCCAATTAAATACTTTTCATGTCCGCCATGTTGCTTTTACAGAGCATGTAAGAAGCTGAATACAGAAATTCCAAAGAGTCTAATTCAAGGGATTTGTCCAGTTTGGATGTCTTTTCACACTCAGAGACTTTGCTTTTCATTTGTTTGGCACAGGAAGAGGCATAGTGCAAGAATCTTGCATTTAAAAAGAATAGAATAATTAAAAATGAATGGTTATTGATGTAAAATATACATACATGCAGCCATCTTTGGCATCGGACAAAGTTATGTGGTTCTTGACCACATTCAAACAGTTTTTTAACGACCATAGAATTTCTGAACTGTCGCATTTGATTAAATTCCAAGTCAAGTGATTGACAATTTCTTTCATTCGAGGTTTACAATTTACATAATTGAGACAGAAACAAATCAAATAAGCTGAAAAATGAATGAAATATCAGTGAGTTTGTAATACAATGTTGATTTATTTTATAACCTGAAATAAGTGGCTTTAGATTCATTCCAGCTTACTTAAAACAAATGTAAAAAAAAAATGGCTTAGAACAACAATTCAGGAAAAGAATGTGTTATTCCAACCTGAAATTGTATTTATATTGTTTAGTACATGTATTATTCAAATGTGTACAACTGCGGTACGGAGCAGGTGCCAGTGCAGTGACGTCAAATATTTCCCGCGCCTGTTGAATAGCATTTTATAAATTTACTTTTAATTACTTTTATTTATTTTTACTTCTTTTTGTTTCTATTTATTTTTATTTATTGTTTGTTTATTGTTTGTTGTTGTAAATTTCAACAGATGAACTCTGATGTCGGCCTTGGTAATATCAAATCGACACGTCACAAATTTCAAATATTTTATTGTAAAAAAAAAAAAAAATCAAAAGCAAAATTTACATTTTTTTGTTACCAATTGAGTGCAGTTGCTTTATGCGCGTTTATTTTTTTGCAGTTTAAAAAATTTAAAATGTAAAGCCAGATTTTTTTCATGACGTCTACAGATTGAAATTTACTTTTTGGCCAAGTTAAAATAATTTTTTTTCTTCCTACGCATGCAAGTTTCTGTCTGTTTGATAGATATCCATCCAACAGGAAAATCTATATTCACAAAAAAATATAACTACATACTGATGTTATTTAATACACGAAAAAACTCGTTTGTGCTTATAGCAACATGCTCAGCCAAGCAGCAATCAACAAAACTCCTCCGTACGGAGTAGCTCGCCGAACTTCTTGATTTCCAGTCAATGCGTGCACGTAGCACGAGCCACAGAAAACGATTATGCCTAGCGTCAGTAGTGTACCCGTCTAGATATTCCAATAGAATTTCAATTAAAACAGCTACCATTATACCAAATGAACAATACTCACAAACAGCGGACATCGGAATAACGGTGTTGCTAATAGAGCGATCGAATGAATAAAGTGATACCGATTTGCGATATTAAACACTTCCTTTTTGTGTTGTTCGTCGTTTCCATCACCATCGGATTCTTGTTCATAAAAGACTATAAAAGCAATGAGCAAAAAAACACTTTCTTAAATCGTTTCTTACACGAATAAACATTTCTTTATACCATGAGCAGCGTACGCTCCCATGGCCACAGCCGTGAACCCAGAGAGCCCGCCAATGCGGATAAAATTCCCACCGGGCGATCTTAACGCTGTTAAAACTGCCGATCTCGACATACCATTCCCCGCACCCGACGCTTTGGCCGCCGCAGCCGCAGCGGCCGCCATGTCTGCGCACGTCATAACTTTAGGCATCGGACAAGGCATAGGAGGACACACGAATCCTTTGCCATTTTCCGCCGGTGGAGGCGGCACCGGTTCCGCCTTTATCCCAGGCGCCGGCCACTGTTGGGGAGTTCCCGCTGCAGCATTAGGTTGAGCTTGAGACATCGCTGGTGTTGTTTTCGGTTGAGGTGTTGCTGGTGCGGCTTGAACCGGTAAAAGTAACTTGGGAGCGATTGGGAAAGGCTTTTGGTTTTGCGCTGCCTCTAACGATGCGTAAGGTTGAATACCAGCAGCAACACCTGACGGGTGCATTTGCTGTTGAACCGGTGCCGGTTGGGCAGTTGGTTGACTGTACTGCGGTGCTTGCGGTGCTTGGTAAATCCCAGCTTGATTTCCTGGGCCATTTGACCCAGCTGTTGGTCGATTGGACTGTACGCCAGGAGTCATCTGATTCTGCGGCTGATATTGCTGGTATTGACCACGTTGGCTCGGAGGTGATTGAAACCGTCCACTTTGGGGGACTGCCGGACTTGCTTGTTGGTTTTGCGCCGGCTTCATTACTTCCGTTCCGCAACAAACGATCTTTTTGGGTGGTGGACAAGATTGTCTAGGTGCAGGAGCAGATTGAAACCGGGCACTTTGGGGGACTGCCGGTTTTGCTTGTTGGTTTTGCACCGGCTTCATTACTTCCGTTCCGCAACAAACGATCTTTTTGGCTGGCGGACAAGATTGTCTAGGTGCAGGAGCAGATTGTCTAGGTGGAGGAGACGATTGTCTAGGTGAAGGAGGTTGTCTAGGTGGCGGGCCTGGCTGTTGTCGTTGTGGAAGTGTCATAGCAGATGTTGGTATTGATACTGTTGCGTAGTACACTTGTTGAGGTTGCGCCGGTTGCTGAGGATAGCCCTGATGAGGTTGAAATTGTTGCTGAGGAAAAGCCTGTTGTGGTTGCAACTGTTGCTGAGGAAAAGCCTGTTGTGGTTGCAACTGTTGCTGAGGAAAAGCCTGTTGTGGTTGCAACGGTCTCGCTGATGATGCGTTTGGTTGATATTGAGTATTGGTTGGTGTTGTCGGAATACAAGCTTTGACTTGTGCAGGTGGCGGAGGACAGTTTTTGGGCGGTGGCGGTGGACAGTTTTTGGGCTGTGGCGGAGGACAGTTTCTGGGCTGTGGCGGAGGACAGTTTCTGGGCTGTGGCGGAGGACAGTTCTTGGACTGTGGTTTCGGACTAGGGCACATTTTTACCTGTGGTTGTGTGGGACAATGATTTATCTGTGGCTGAGGTGAGGGACAATTTTTCTCAGACTGAAGTGGGGGACAGATTTTAACTTGATTTTGTGGGGGACAGATTTTAACTTGGTTTTGTGGGGGACAGATTTTAATTTGGTTTTGTGGGGGACAGATTTTAACTTGGTTTTGTGGGGGACAAGACGGTTGTGGCGGACACGCCTTTACTGTTTCTTGTGCTTTTGGAGGGCATTGGCAAGGTAAAGGCGGAGCAACTTTTTGAAAAGTAGGAGGTGGAATTCTTGTTATTACACATTTTTGTTCCGGAGGTGGAGTTGGTGCTGAAGGAGCACATGTTTTTACAAAAGTTGGACAGCAGGGTTCTGGTGGTGGTGGGGGAGTTGGAGCTGACAAAGGACACGTTTTGACAAAGGTTGAGAATGATGGTACTGCTTCTCTCTCCGGTGGTGGACACGGATCTGGAGCTTCAACAACTGATTTCACACATTCATCTGGCGGACATACTGGAATCTGCACCACATTGGAGCGTGAATTCTCTTCAGGTGGACAAACTGGCACATTAGGAGTTGGTGCACAATCCAGTGAAGGAGCTGGACACTCTGGGACAGACGGTTCAGGTTGTGACCACTGAACCGAACATTTTGGTTCGGGTTGTGAACATTCGATTGGTGGTTCGGGTCGTGAACATTCGATTGGTGGTTCGGGTCGTGAACATTCGATTGGTGGTAAACATTCGATTGGCGGTTCGGGTCGTGAACATTCGATTGGTGGTTCGGGTCGTGAACATTCGATTGGCGCTTCAGGTTGTGAACATTCGATTGGTGTTTCAGGAAAAGAATATTCAAAAATTTGCGGCGTTTCTTCAGGTATATTACAATAATCTTGGGGATTATCTGAGGGATAAGACGTGGGATCATTTTCATAAAATTGTGCATTGAAATACTCAGCTCCTGGATAGGCAGGCGGAGCCCAACCAGCTGGGTTTAATGGTGGAGGGTCGCAGTCGCAAGTTTCTGCGACGGTCTGAGTCATCTCGACGACATACTCAGTTGGGTCTGGATCACAAGGAATTTCGACACATTCCTCGAAATTTTCTTCGACCGGTAGACACGGTATACACGGTACACATGGTTGCGGTGGTGTTGGTTCAACTTCTCTGACGCAAACCTCCGGTTTAGCGCAAACCTCTGGTTTAGGAGTTTCGGGAATACAGATATTGGCGTCTTTGGATCGTTTTCCGACGATGTTTTCCTTGAGTCCTGCGACATACTCGAGTCCCAAGGTACCAACATCCGAAACGTAATCGACGACTTCGCTGGTTGCATTAAGCAGCGACTCGTAAATACTTTCGAATACCGGTGGTGGAGGCATAACCGACTGTGCCCGCTGTGACTGCAGCAAATTGTAGGCCTACGTCCGCCAAGACGTACAATCGAATTCGAATGCAAAACGCACGAGAATCATTCTTTTAGTTTCTATGGAAACCCCATAAATTGTGACGGTTTGAAGAAGTTTTGTTTGCCAACAGAGCGTGCTCGTATCGTGTTGCGCGCTAGATTCAAATAAACTAATAGACTGACTGAACAAAAAATTTCAAAAATTTCAGGTATCGATTGTATTTTTTCGGGAAAAATTAATCTGAAAAATTAACCAGAAAAATCTGTGGCCAAAATGTTTTATTTGCGTGCATGTGTTTTTGTTGGCTTTTCTGCCGAACTCACTAATGACGAATACGGCGAACAAAATTTATTGGGGTTCCTTCATTCGTCTTTAACTGTACAATATCGTCTCTGTCTTTACATTTTGCAATTTTTGTACAGTTCTTGTAATGTGTAATTTATTATTCTTATTATTAAACTGTTGAAAAGTTTTTATTTTTTCATATAACAAAAACAAATGATAAATGATGAAACAATCTATAGGACAGCCCAGCAATGCACAAAGACTTTTTGATCTCCATCGTTATTACAAATTAAAATACAGTGCCACGTCAATTATTGGAACTAATTAGGAGACGTGTTCATAAAACCGATTTGTGGCTGAACTAAACGGCCAAACACAACAGTGGTATGCAGAGAAGTCCAACTCGATTTGTGCATACCGCATATTACTTAGAGATTATTCTGTTTGTCCACTATTAGGCTTCCCCTCGATACTCGATACGGCTGTTACTGCTGATACTGCTGTTAAAACTCAAAAAACAAACTATAAACACTTAAAACAGACACAAAAAATAAATAATCTCACCCACATTCGTAATTATCCCTGTTGGTTTCGCTTTTTCTTGAAGCAAACACCAATGATTGTTCAAACCAACAATTCCAAACCAAACAATCGCCACTCCACAGTGCACGTGCGTCACGCGACATGACGTCCAAGTGTTGTTAAGGTGGGCATGTTCCGAATTAATTTCAATTAAATTTTAAAAAAACTCGAAGTAAGAAATATTTGACCAAAATATCGGTCCTCACTCCCGATTCGGATTCGCCTCCGTCCGTGGCAAGGTCAGTTGAATCTCGTCGAAAACAAACAAACAAACAAACAAAACAAACAATAAATTCGATTTAAAATCTAAAAAGTGTTAATCTTGCCGACATTTCAGGCGAGTAGGGCACGATGGACGGCCAAATTATCGCGAGGACGTAACGATTTCGGATCCCGTTGATTGTGCCTCATCCACGTCGTCCATCGAATTGGCGGCTCCTTGCACGCGTCGTCGCCGTTGCTCCTTTCCTTCCGGCCACGGGTGTCGTTCTGCGCCCAACCGATGCGGCGTCGGGGGTCGTCGACGTGCCATGTTGGGCTACGTCGCCAGTTGCCTAGGTCTGTCGCCCACGGCCCGAGACCGACCGCCGTCCACTGAGCCACTGGACAGTTCTCCGACTCGCTCGGCGAAGAAAGCGCAGGTTGCGAGCCCGGTGAATGCGGCTGTCGCGTCGTCGTACGCCGCCGCCGCCGCTGCAATTAAGCCAAGTTCGTCCGAGTTGGAGCGGGTTCCGCCAATTTGTACGAGCGAGATTATTGTGCCGATTAAGAAAGGGCCCAAGGTACCCAGTCGGTTGTTTATTTCGAGGCGAAGTGCGCATAGAAGCGAGTTTTTCATTAATTTGAGTGCTAGAAGAGGAAAAGAAGTGGGAAATTTGACTTTTTTAAAAAAATTGTTGTTATTAAATTTTTTTTGGTTTTTGAGTAGAGAACTGTTAGTTTGAGCGAGGGAAATTTACCGTTTCGGCTGAGTCCGTTTGAGGGTCAATTGACGGTCGTGAGGAAGAGACGGCGCTTTCAAAGTGACACCATGAATCAAAAACCTAATGGTAAACGTTGCAAAATCATATAGGGGCACATGTATTGCATCTATTTCATGCATTTTATTAGCAGGATGCGACATCCCACGATCAAGAACCACCACTCGTCGCAGAACATCTCGATCTCCAGGTTGCTACTTTTGCGAAGCCGACGCTTACGCATCACTAGCAGCTGCCGGCTGGACTTGTACAACCACTGAATCAATGTAACAACACAACAAAATACATCCATAATATCATTGAATTTCTCCACTTCCAGGGTGCAATCCCCAGATCAAATCCAATACTTATACCACATGCCGTACTTCCCACCAGAACAAGCCTATCAGCAATACCCCGTCGAATTCGAAGCTCAATATGTGGAATACGCTCATGCGCCGAGCCCGACATTCGTCACCTACCCTCCATCTTCTCCACAGCACAAAATGAACCAATTACCATCGCCAAGAACCGTGATTCAGTATCCCTCTTGTCAGCAATGCCCTCTTGTTCCACCAAGGCTGCAAAGATCGCCATCAAAGCCAATACCCTACGATCGCGGTCTTTGCGAGTCTGTAGACATGCCAACTCCTTCTGCTTATGACTCCGTGTCTCCCAGATGTAGCGGCAATAGAAGCGTGAAGAAGACAAGCCAGAGTCATCAATATTACCCCGTACCATTTGAAGACGACGTGCCTCGATTTCCTTCTCGGTGTGCGGAAGGTGAAGATGCAGAGGAAAGACGTTGGAAATCTTCCCGGCAACGGTATCCGAGAGACTGGAGAGATATGGAGAGCGAAGAAACACAGCGAACCAGCAATAGTACCTTGTGGAGCAGACTTCCGCCGTCTAACGAATCTCGGAGCAATTCTTCGCCATCCCAGCTTACGTTTCCCGAAGTGAGCAAAGAATCGCAACAAATGCATTACTCCTCCGAAGGCACCGGTAAAGGTTATTGCAGACCTAGCAGTTTGGCTTCTTCTACGAGGAAGAGAAAGTTTCGATCCAGATGTTCGGTAAGAAACGCGGAGACGGCTACTCAGACATCGGTAGATCCCAGTAGGGAATTCCTGGCGGAAGACGATGTAGGTGTTGAAGAAGAAGAAGAAGAAGAAGAAGAAGAAGAACCGGCCACAGTGGCCACACAGACGAGTCTCCAAGTCCTAGTCATTGACCGGAAGAAAGACTTGGTGGACGACAATAGAAGAATCCCTTCCCCGGAACGAAAATTATCCCCGAGTAATTCCTCAAGATTGTCACCAAGACCCTCACTGAGACCCTCACCAAGACTTTCACCAAGATCCTCCTTTGCGGAACCAGAAGTCGACAAAATGTCGTTGCCAGCATCGCATTTGTCTCCTAGTGTGATCGAATCGCCACCGAGCGAAGGTAACGAAGAATCCAACAATGTCTCTATTCCGCAAGAGGAGGGCTCCAGGAAAGAAGCGGGGCAGGATATGAGTCCAACAATGTCTTTTTCAACTGGAAGTGGTAGTTTCCAGGACCAGTACATGACCCCTCCCTTAATTCTAAGCGAAGCAAACAATCCCTTCAGCAATGGTTCTGAATCACCCGCATTTCTGGGGGAACTCAGCACTGAATTGCAGGCCTTGGCAGCCCGGGTAGCCCTGTTGGAGCAGAAGAGATCCCTGGGCAACAGCGGGACCTTTATTGCAGAAGTATTGACGGAACCAATAGGAAATAATGTCGAGCCATTCACCGTGTGGTGCCAGGAAAGGAAATGTGAAGGGAGTGTGGGGTTAGCGGAAGAAGATGAAGATGAAGAAGTACTGGAGGAAGGCGATGGGGAATTGGTGGAAGAGTGTGAGGCGTTTGGTTCCTTCGATCGAAGTCCCAGTCCTGGATGCATCCACAGGCACACATGTTCCTTTTCGGATATTGAAGATGCCGGTTGGGGACTGACCGATTGCCAGACAACTGGTTATATTGGTGGTGACGTTGATGGTGGCGCAACAATCCCGGTGTCCGGCGGGCAAAAAGAAACTTCCAGTGGTGGATGGTGCAGTGCAGCTAATGTCGGTGTTGCCAGGAGCTCCCCAAACTTGCACAGCATTTTGCAACCGTTCACCCGGACACCCACAGTGAGTACGTCCAACGAGGAATATGTGTGTGGACACGAGCCGGAGATGGTAAGGGCGAGGACCGGCGGGATGGTAGCAGTGCAGGCAATGTCCTTACATCCAACTTTGGGTTTAGGGAACAGTCACTGGAAGAAAATCCACATGGACGTGGGGGTTGGGGATTGGGATTTTGCGACTAGCACTTGGTCTGCAGGCTTGACCGGTCCAATCGAAGAACCGAAGAACATTCAGATGTCTAAGGAGGCGGGGGAAGGGGGTGAGAATTATCACATGATTCCTCCTCCGCCTCCTCCATCTCCTCTGGCCAGTCCGGTGGGTGATGGTGTCGCTGCTGCACAGACTGACCAGAATGATCATTTTAAAATGGATGGTGTGGAAGAAGTCCAAATCGCAGTCGAAGAGATGGAACAAGTGCAAAAGATAGCCCAAGAAGAAAAGGGAGAAGTGGAAGACGAAGATGTGGTGGGAGATGAGGAACAAGTGGTCAACGAAGAAGAAAAGTGCTCGGATGAGACTAACGGTAGAGAGCAGAATTCCACTCCGTTTCTTCTGGACAGCGTGTTGTTTCCACCGATGAAAGCCTCGCCAGCTGGCACCCCCTTTATTCCCTCAATGGAGAATCTGAGAAAAAGATGCGTTGTGCCAAAAGAGGAAGTTGAAAAGGTGCTATACGTTATGCCATTTCAGGGCGATTTCAGGTTTTTGGGGGCCTAGGGGTTATTGAAATCCAATGGTGTCCCATTTTTTTTGTTAGATTAAGAATCTTTAAATTGAGCCTTAAAATGTATTCATGAAATAGTGTTGAATGACAAACAGTATATCTTGTATGCTATATGATAAGTGCTCATTTTGGGCCCTTGTCACTTGGGGGCCCAGGGCTTAAGCCCTATTAGTCCCTATGTAGATCCGCCCCTGGTCCCACCCTCTGGCCCACCCCTGATTTGAGGGCCCGTGACTTCAGAAATTTGGGGCCCCATAGGCAAGGGCCCAGTTTGCCCATAGCCATACTGTAATGCGCCATTGTTTCTTATTGATTTTGCTTTTGATTGTATATTAGACTTCGTCCTGCACTCAGACATTGATGAAAGCAAGTTTAGACAGTGATCAATTGCAACTTTTCTCTGCGTTTCAAAGAGTTGTTGCCCTGGGAGAATCAAAGGTTTTGTCCAATGTATTGTTGCAGAAGTGTTAATGAATTTGTTTTTGATTTTGTTCTAGTTGGATGAAGGTCTTGGATTGATGGACAGCGTGGCCATCGAAATCGATCTTTGTCGTTTGGAAGCCATTACACACATTGCTTATGTTGTGGTGGTCATATGTTTATTTCTGCTTTTGACAACTCTTCTTTCTTTTATTGTAAATTGAGAAATGTTTATCTCGAGTAAAAAGAAAATAATTGTTGAAAACTTGATTTGTTGTTTTATTTGCATTAATGAATCGCGCGTATTTTTTTAAATGTTTTTTTTGGAATTACTTTTTGTGCGCATGCTCGAGCTTGAAGGATTTTCGAAGAAATGATTGCTAATTTACCTAAAGCATCCGAAACACATCCTGGTTGATAACTTCGACAACTTTGCCCTCGCTTTCAGTACAAACTTTAAATTCCACTTGAATTGCCCATTCACCATGATCCCAATGCGAGAACACAACACTTCGCATTCCTCCATGCTGTGCGACGTGAGCACGACGGCAGTTCCATCGTTATTCGACTGTTTTGTAGTCCTTGGGCCAACCGTCAAATCTGTGAACGATTAGGTGCCGCTGCCATCTTGGGTGCGTGACGTCACGTCAGGGAATAAAGATTCAGTTATGGCTTGGTTTGGGTTTTTAATGATTATTCTGATTTGTAGGTGTGTTTTCTCATTTCTAATGTATTAGTTTGTACGAGACGGAACTGTGGAATCTTCTGTTGTACTCTACTCGATCTCTCGCGTTTTGCTGCGCTGTGATTGGCCGACCGACGAGTATCGCCGGGCCTAAAGTGTTCGGTTTTGGGTTTTGGGGGTCCCGGAGCTCGGATTTTGTGTCAAATTCGGGGTCTAGGGGGTTTCTAGCCTTCAATGAGTTATGTGTGCAATATTTATTCAGTTGTTTGTATTTCATGAATTTTGGTGAATTTGGAATCAAATTATTGCCCAATTTCGCCACTGTGCGGCGCTGCGCCTGCCAATTGTCGGGCGCGCGGTTGTTGACTTATGTTATTGTAGTTTATCATCGCTGTATTGTTCTTCACTCCTGTTTTATTGCTTGAATAAACGGGTTGCTGTTTTAAGTGCTCCAGTGGTTTCTTTTTGCCTACATGGGTTTTAGCGAGTAGGCACTTAGTGGCCGCTCTTCCCCGCGTTTCTGGTTTGTGAGTGGACTGTTGTTCCCAGTTCCATGCAAGTTGTCTGCCAGACGGTCGCCCGAACATTTTTTCTGTCGCCGTTTTTTTGAGGTTATTAAGTTCTTTTGGCGGGTTTGCGGTGCTTCGGTTATTGCAATATTTAAGATTTTTTTTTTAAATAGGTGTCTTCACTACTCGAACGACGCGGTAATGCATCGCCTGGAGATGGAAGAGGGCGCCAAGAAGGCGAAGAAGGAATACAGAGACGCACCCGGAAGTGCAGACGGATAAACTCAAGCACGACCCCACCAAAACGCCGTTTGCTGATGTGCGACGGAACCAGCAGCAGGACGCGCAGATCCAACGGCGGGACCAGGGCCAGTCGGGCCTCGATGGGCCATTG
>JAQIXU010001767.1:0-15270 GCA_034701245.1 Strigamia transsilvanica | reverse complement strand
AGACCGAAAAATTCGTTTTTAGACCGAAAAATTCGTTTTTAGACCGAAAAATTCGTTTTTAGACCGAAAAATTCGTTTTTAGACCGAAAAATTCGTTACTAGACCGAAAAATTCGTTTCTAGACCGAAAAATTCGTTTTTAGACCGAAAAATTCGTTTTTACACCAAAAAATTTATTTTTAGACAAAAGAATTTATTTTTAGACAAAAAAATTTATTTTTAGACCAAAGAATTCATTTTTAGACAACAAAAATACATTTTTAGACAACAAAAATACATTTTTAGACAAAAAAAAATTATTTTTAGACAAAAAAAAATTATTTTTAGACAAAAAAAATTTATTTTTAGACAAAAAAAATTAATTTTTGGACAAAAAAATTAATTTTTAGACTAGTTTAAAAAAATTAATTTTTAGACTAGTTTAAAAAATTTAAGGAACCGACCACCTTCCGGTTGGCGCCCCCTGACTTATGCTGTCGTGCGTTTAACCAAGGACTACAAACTGGTAGTCCTTGGTTTAACACACACTCCATCTACCACAAAAACGGGTCATGGTGCATATGGGCACTTATATGTATAAAATGTGTAAAATCTTTCTTTAAATTCACTTGCGTTAGTGAGCGTTATGCCATCACCGACAAAGTACTCCGTGCCGTCCATATTTGACATCTCGAAAACTCAGCCAAAGCGCGGCGCAAGTTTGAGAGGCCGGCAAACCCCCTTCATCCATCACGGCATTGCCAAACTCAAGATACCTGCAACACCCACGAGAATACACGATCGTTTGAAAAGTTTTTCACAAATCAAAGCAAAGAAAGATATGACCGAAATTTGAATATTAAAAAGAAAAACATTTTCACTCTCTGTATGTGAAGTTATTTTGTTCCAAACTTATGATTGTACAGAATAAACAAAAATTTCAATGAATAAAATTCAATCAGTTTTGTAAAACAGTACCAAACACAACTTTATAGAAATCGTACAGGATGTTCGGATACTTTTTGCCAGGGGTTGTAGTCGAATGAGATCACCTACCTTACTACGATACGGTTCACCAATGATTAGTCCGGAAACTTGTAAATACGGTTAAGACGTCTTTTATTGTTACTTCAGATACAATGAAAGATAGTCTTCTTCTCTTCTTGCCACGTTGATGTGTGGAAACAAGATGGTGTCTTCGGATCACGCATTGGTTTGCCTCCACTCCTGTTTGTAATGGCGTCTCTTGTTGCTTCTTGTCCCGTGTGGTCCACTCGTTGGACGCAATTGAATGCTCCGGGTGGAGACTGACTGAAGGGTGATGCGATCATGCGACTGGTCGGGAATCCCAACGCCGGTTTTGTATCAACTAGGGTGGCCACGAGACTTCGGTTAAGGTTTTCGGGCCAGTAATAGATATAATCGTCCTTGAGTGTCTCGGGGTCGATTCTATCTTCGATCCCTATTTTTACTAGTTAGGACTAGGAGAACGATGCCTTTCGGAAGCCAGAGAAAGAAGAACAAAATCTAAATAACAAAAATGTATGAAATATGTTTTAAAATTGCACCTAAAGCGAGGTTTATTTTGTGGAAAAGATAAATTCTAACAAATTTTCAGTTTTGTGAATTTTGGCCCATGCTTCCTGCCTCTTCCCAGTGTGAATCCCGAGCAATCCAGACATGCTATGCTTGAATGGTCTGACAAAAAGATCAATTCATCTTAATGGACACAACTCCAGCATTGGAAAATGCACACTAGGAGCACTGACCCCAAGACAAACTGAATAAAGCGATTAATAACTTCAAAATAGTGATTCTTAGGTGTGTTTTTATGGAGAAAAAAAGTTATTAAATCAGAGTAAGTTTAAGTTATCTCCATTTTTGAGCACAAAAAAATGGATTTTAAATATTTGCTTAAATAAGACACAGAAATAACTTGTTCTGTATCAAATACACCTAACCCTCGATATACGGCTGCTTAAATAAGACACAGAAATAACTTGTTCTGTATCAAATACACCTAACCCTCGATATACGGCTGGGATACGTTTCTGGGGCCGTTCCTCCTGATTCGTTATGGAATTTCCCGACATTTTGGCCGTAAGTCGAAACTGTTAGGCCTTAAATAAAAATTTAGCCATAATGGCACAAGGCCGTTATAGCGAAATGCCGTATACAGAGGCGCCGTATAACGAGGGTTAGGTGTACTAGTAATTATAACTGGTTAATCTGGTTATTCATCTGTGTTTTGCTATATGATTTTTTAAATGCCCACTTTGATGACAGGAGTAAGCACAAAGATGGCACTTGAATGGTTTTTCCCAAAACTGAACACTCTTCACATTTGAAGGGCTTTTCACCAGTGTGTTTAAGCATGTGACTCTTCAACTGCGAATAACTTTTTTAAATAAAATACGTACCAAGAAATTGCATCTGCATGGTTTTTTTTCAGTATGGTTGCTAAATATTTCTAAATGCATGAATCTGTACCAAGATGGGTGTTGAATGATTGTTCTTCAGTCAGTAGGAGTTATTAATCGCTATCAGGGACCCTTGGACAGACTTGTGGAACTGATGCATCAAGTAAACTATAATAATAAAAAAGTAGTGAGTACATTTAAAAATATAAATTTCAGTTCCGTTATATCTTACCTCAATTATTACAATAACACCAAATGATTTTCTCAACTGTAAGAGCGCATGGTGCCTCGAAACTTTGTCCATGCGTGGACCACTTGGACCACTTCCACAACCCATGTAGGGGATCGTGGGTAGGGCATGAATGACCAGACTCGTGGTGCCATCTGTTGTATAATTTGCGATCGAGCTCGAGAATCATCTACAATTTATGAACAACAAACATCAGTTTTTTTATCCTGGTTTTTGTTCTTCAACATGTTTTAAATTCAAAATAAAGCGAGAACAAAATACAATCACAGATTTTATTTTATGTAAAAAATAAATCGACACATTTTCGAATTTTCTGAATTCTTGAATTGAAAAAAAAATCCAGTTTTAAATACAAATATTCGGGGCCCAATAATAACTTTTTCCGCGAGGCCCCGCAAAACCACCAACCGGTCCAGTTGATTCAAGAATAAAAAACTGACTCAAATGACTATAAATTCTAAACATAGACGTCGCTACTCAAGGTAACTAAAACTATAATGTAGCGCCAATCGCGGCCTGCGCACAGATTTCTCCCGTGCGCGCTATGCGCATGACGTCTTCAGAAGCACCAGTGAGTTCGAGACACGTTGCCAAACATCGCGTGGTTCAACGTAAATTCATCAGTTTGGGTTGCTTCAACAATATCCACGGTATTTATCATTGTGATCGGCATGGATTGTTATTTCGGGAGTGGTTTATCTCGTACTATTAACCCTACTTCAATTCCCGTGCTTTTACTGTAACATTCAAATACTCGAAATACTTGAACCACGAACACAACAAACCTAGGTGCTTGAACACCCAAATCTTTTACTGGCAATAAAACCAACGCTTTAATATTGGTATCTACTCGATTACTTTCAGCCAAGAAAAGATAAATGCCATTAATTAAATTGTACCATTCGTATCATAATCGCCTATGTTTTCCCTTTTACGGTTGATTTGTGCACTAATTAATTAAAATTTGAAATGTTATTAACCATTTTTTTTTAACAGGTGAAATATTGTTTTCAAGGAGGACATCAGCAAACTGTACGCAATCATTCGCAGAAGGGTAAGAGATCCGAAGCAAATTGCTGTCATATTATTGAATAAAAACTGAAAATTTTAATTTGTTTAGCTGTTGTTGATCTAACGTATAGCAAACGTATCCTAGAAGCAAGGAAACTTAAACCATTCTCATTTCCCACTTGTTAATCATCTCTCAACATGCCATATCGGAAATCACCACCGAGCTTTCAAGATCTATGTCTAAATTCGATAATCGCTAATTTCGGCAAGCTGCAAGCCCAACTAGTCAACCAACCGTCCGAATTCATCCGCAACATATACCAGCGATTCAGTCAATCCAACGACACCAAACCACGTCTAGATGCCAACATTTTCATTGAACCGCACACCGAACAACTACACAATTTGCACATGTTTGATCTGCCCATTACCCCTCTATTGCGCAAAATAGGCCAAACATGTCGAAACCTTACAGATTTAAACTTAGAGCGAACTGAACTCAACTCCAACTTCATTCGACAACAATCAATAATCAAACTGCTGCAGCATCTACCACAAATCAAACGTTTAAATCTTCGCAATCAACTGAACTGCGGGGACGAGGTTCTAGCTGCCATAGGCAAACATTCTTCGCAATTAACACACCTCGACGTTTACTTTTGCAAGGAAATTACGGACACGGGGGTGCGGTGCTTGACCGGTTGCCGCAAACTAGAAAATGTGGACCTCAGCTTCACTCGAGTGACATCCGATGGGTGTTTACACATTCTCGACCAACTGCCACTTTTGAAACGATTGGAGACTCGTCGCTGGAAAGATTTGTTCCGGATGTTAAAACAAGAAGAAACAGTGCGCACCTATTGCATTGAGCAAACATCGCTACAGCTGACCAATAGCGGAGATGTTGCTATTCTTGCGGCGATTTTTCCGAATTTACGTGAATTGGCGTTTGACAATGTGAGGTTTAGTAACGATATTGACTGGGAATTGCGCAACCAAAAACACAAGTTGATGAACCGCTTGACCGGTTTACGGTTGGATAATATTAGGTTGGTCAATGTTGGACTCATTGGTCGTTATTGTCCACTGTTGGAGGAATTGAGTTTGGGTGGATGTACGGTTTGTTTAGAGGGTTCGGAGAAGTGTGTTGTGTTTGAGCACTTGCGTCGATTGTCTGTACGTTGTGGTGTAGATTGTGTTTTTGGGGAATTACAACTCAAGGTATTGTTGTCGTGTGCGCGGAACGTGCAGGATTTGAGTTTGAATGCATGTCAGTGTGTTACTGAGAGTGTAATTTCGGAATTTGTTACACTGAATCCACAGAATCTGAAACAATTGCGGATGACTTCGTGTCACTCGGTTACTTTCAGTGCAATCAGACTTTTGTTGGAGATGGAAAATCCGTTGAATTTGTTGGTGATCAATTGGTGTGACAATATTGGTTCGTCAGTTTATCGTGAGATTAAGAGGTTTGTTCAGACTAGGAACTTGGATTTGGAGATACGATACTATCCATGATTTTGTTGGCTTTGTGTAGTTTGATGTAATTTCCGAATAAAATAAAACCGTTTTTGTGATTTCTGTTTTGTTATTCTGTAATGCAATGCAATACTGATTTGTTGTTGGTATTGTTAACATTTGATATTAATATTGATGCCAAAAATCCAAAAATTAGCCAGCCCTGACCTTGGTCCACCGGTTTTAGAGGAGATAGAGGTCGAACAGAGTACGAATGACCTAACCCGGCCTAAAAAAAATCGATCAAACTTGTAAAAAATACATCATCAAAATTAAAGGTCACCGGAAATGATTTTTGAAAATTGACAACAATTTTTTTTATTTACGTCAATATAAAAATTTGTATTTCTATTTGATTTATTCTTGCATAAACAGCTGCCGTGTGCAGTGTAAGCTGTGTAGACCGGACCTAGTGTAGACCGGACAGTTGGGTAGACCGAACGGCCAATCCCAGGTCCCGACCCACTCAATCTCCCGCCATGCTAAATAATCTGCGAAGACCGGACAGCTGTCTAGATCGGACACCGGACACTTTTTCCAGTCCCGCCCGATCTAAAAACGCTCCGTAGACCGGACACAGGGCCGGCTGGGCAGCGGGGCGAACGTTCAGTGAACGTCTCAACAAAAACGTGACCTCAACGTTGTTCAGGTCACAAAAACGTGACCCGAAGACAAGAAACAAAAAAACTAATGCCAATCATATTTTATTTGCATTAAATTGATCTTATTTTTAAAATGCAGTTTTAATAAATAAATAAATAAATAATTAAGTTTTAATAAAGTTTAATAAATATTTTATCAATTTTTTTATAATTTTTAATAAATTTTCTAACACGCTCTGTAGACCGGACAAAGGCTTTTGTCCGGTCTACAGAGCGGCCGATGCGTAGAGCGGACATTGCGTAGACTGCTCGCGTTTCGTTGGTCCCGAAGGGGTACGGTCTACACAGAGTACACTGTACTGGCAGTAGTTGGGCTTGTTCGGTTGTTGGTTGGAGTGATGACTAAATTAGGGGACCCAAATGTTGGACACTCTTAACTCAGTATGTGGTAACATGGGAACGTCCCATTGGGGTCACCACAATTATTATCATTTATGAACAAGAAAAAGTAAATAAAAATAACAAGCAAACCACAAAATCTCTCCTAGTGTTTAGCGATTGTAGATGCATGCATACAATTATAAAATCGACAACAATATAGACGCCCATTCAAGCCTATTCAAAGACAAAATTGCAGTTGATTTTTAGCAATCGTAAATGTGTGTATTAGATAACTGTTGTTGCATTTGTCCACTTCGTTATGGATCGTTGGTAGCTGCAAACTGGACACTTGTGAATATCCATACCCTAATCATTTACAAACATTAATATTTTTCTTTTCTGTAAACAAAACTTATATTTACAGATTGGTGTTGTAATTCAATTTGTGTTTGTACTTGCGGAGCTCAGAATGGACAAAAATCTGGCAGTCACGAGTACGTTTAGATTATTTCAATGAGATTTTCATGTAATTTGCTGATATAATTGGCTAGATATTCACATTTTGGATATCATAAGCGGTGTCTTAGGATTGATAAGTTTTTTCTGTTTAATTATTGGAATTTTTGGTGTAAGTATGTGAAAGTGAAGTTGTAATTCTTTGATATCTATTTCTTTTATTTTTTTGTTGCAATTTTAGACCCATAAAACATTTCTATTACTTCCTTGGTTGGCCATTTCCGCCATACGATTCGGCATTTTTATTGGTTCCAGTACTATAGCCATAATGTCTCATGTAAGTATACAGACCAAATCACACATACACACAGAGTAATTTTTAAAGTAAAAATCAATTTCTTAGAATTATTTAAAACTATTAGAGATTATTTACGTCGTCTATTTTGTGAGTAAATTACTGGTATAGTAAGAATGTTTAACTTTTAATAAATATGCATATTTTTTTTTTTTAGATATATTTGTGGTTTGTCGTGTTTAGTTATTACAAGTTACTGAAGAGCATTCCTAGTGATGTCAGTACTTATGTGTAATCACCCTGACAATTTTGATCAACTTATTTTGTGTGCATGTTTTTATTCTCTGTTAAATTGTAAAGTAAAAGAATTATATATCATGAACATGATTTAAAACAAAAAATTGAGTAATTCTATAAAACAAAATGCAAAAAAAAATCATTATATATTATAAATTATGCTTTTCCACATAAAACCTGCACTTTTTAAATTTTTTCAATAAAAAATCTTCATTTTCTGTTGCTAAAATGATATTTTAAGACGCAAAACTGCAAATGTAATGCAGGCAATGAGGCCACTCAAACCGCGCAACCAGGGGCAGCCACACATTAGGAAACTAAAACTGAACTGACCGGTGACTTTGCACAAAGTTGTACATCACTGGCCGCATACTGGCCCTGGCAAATAGTATCAAATACTTTTTTCTCAGCGCTCACCTCCTCACTTTGGCTGTCCATAACAAAGAAAGAAAAGGTGATGGCAATATACTGCTGAGAAATTTAGAAACTGCACTTTATTTAGAATAAGACAGAGTATTGAGGTGAGACAATATCTTTTTATTTATCATAGAAAAGTACAAAAAGGAAAATCAAGTGTTGGAAAAAAAAGTCCTGGTTTTGTATGCTTTCTCCAAGTGGCCGGAAAAACTTTCTCGGGACGCAAAATCGAGCAATTGCTCACGATGAGAGTTGTTTAATTGGTTTAATTTGTGCCAAAATTATACACGTTTACAAACGTTCTCTGAAAAGTCAACGACTTCTTGATTATTAAGAAAAAGATGGAGTTAAAAGGCTCAAACCAAAGATTACTGGTTCACATAAGTTGGCGGTTCTGGTTCCGGCATTCGAAAGAATTGCGCAAAAAGATTGTTTCCGGTTCCGCCATTCAGTGAATCATGGCTAAATTTTTGGGCAATTTTGTATCGCTAATGGGTGTCAGGTTTTTTTTATTTCCAACATCTGGACACCCTGGGCACAACCTGCACACCGAACCAAATCAGAATAAAGAAATCTCTTCTTCTTCAGATTTCAGCGCTTTTGGCCATCCAAAGAGAAACCACAACAAAACATTTATTTTATTCTTTTTCAACATTTATACGTTTTTCTTTACAAACATCAAACACGTTGGGTCTTTGCCCACTTATCTCGGGTTGCCATTCTCAACCGACCAATCAGGTGCAGTTTGAACTTGCGCTCACATCCACCCACGTGCAACAAGTAGATTGATCAAATCCACCGCAATGGCTGCACACCTAACATCCTTCCTTCTCATCTGTTGCACTTGGCAGTTCTACATATCCGCAGCAGCCCATGTCGAATCCGACGAATATTCCTTGTTAATGCCACACGTGCAGCCCTTAACGGTAAGTGAAGTAAACACAATTAATCCGAATTGTTTACGTGACTTAAATGACAGCTGTTGAATCATCTATGTCGAAAAATCTCACTTTAAATATTCACTCTGAAATATTCAATTAACATTCACCGTTAATCGGAAGCGACCGGCATTTATCCAACAGGAAGTAAATATTTCACGTGCAACAACAAAACAAACATGCCTGACCTTGTTTACTTGTCTCGCTAGCGGATGACCGCGGCACGACTCCGTGTGTTAAATTTTTGTATTTGTTAGCACACCATAGTAAGGCAAATAGATTTATTTACATATTCAGAGCTTGAATTTTTGCAAAATTTTAACTTTTTTAATAAATAAAAAAAATTAAACTTATTAATTAATTGAAACATTAAAGTTCAGTTAATTACCAGCAAATTATGAAATGAATAATAAAAATGTTATGGAGCCGTGTTGTTGTTATCCGCTTCTATCCAGCTGACGATTAAATTTTTTCAAACAGCCTGAAACATATCTGTGCAGAGCTGTAAAAATGAAGAACGATACAACTATTTACATAAGTATATAAAAAAAATTTGTTTAAAAAATAAATATTTCTATAAAATACAAATAAATTTGATTTCCAGCTGGTTTTAAACCGAATGCAACGTCGCACACCGCTCACCACATGTTATTATACGGTTGTGCAACACCGGGTAAACTACTTGTAGACGAAGCCTGGTAATGATATTGTCATGTGTATGCCATTGGTTGGTTAACGAGCCGTTGGTTTGATTAGGGAATGCGGGGAAATGCAAGGATCATCCAGTCATTACAAAACGGGTCCAATTTGCGAGTCAGGTTCGCAAATTATCTACGCGTGGGCCAAGGATGCTCCAAAACTTGACCTTCCCGAAGGTAAATTCGACATTATAAATTAAATTGTCATCTGACATACTTTATTGGTTACTTTGCTAGGAGTTGGGTTCAAAGTGGGAAAAGATACCGATGTGAAATATCTAGTACTTCAGATTCATTATCTCGATGTTAGCAAATTTGTTGGTAATTCCTTTTGAAAATTCTACAGATTATACAAACCTAATGTGGAAATCTTTTTATTTTTAACAGCTGGTGAAACTGATGATTCAGGAGTGTTTTTACATTTTACAGAAACACCGTAAGATCAAAGGAAACAAGAAGTCTAATTTGTTTTTAAATTGTGATTGCGTTTGTTTCAGTATGCCTCGGTTAGCAGGTGTTTACATAATTGGTACTGATGGAGTCATTCCAGCCAAAACAACAAGTACAGTATATTTTTATTTTAAATAAAATAAACTCTAAACTGCCCAGAGGATTGGTCATTGGAGAAATTATTGGTAGAGCACAAGAGAGAAAGAAAAACGCAATTTTTGTGTAGAGAAATTCACTTTTTTTAACTGTGCAGCTCAGTGGCATAGCAGGAAGCATAGTTGGACAAAGTACTTTGGTTCCAAATACAAAATACAAAATAGTCTGCATTGTCGAAATGCATTTGTATTTTAAATACCCAGACAGCACACCCTTCTCAAAATACAAAATACAAAATACTTTGCTTTAAATTTTATTCACCAAATACAAAATACAAATACAATATCTAAAATACACTCAACCCTCGCTATACGGCCGCTTTTTATAGGGCTTTTCGTCATAACGGCCTTGTGCCGTTATGGCTAAATTTTTATTTACGGCCTAATATTTTCGATATACGGCCAAAAATTGGAAAATTCCATAACGAATCAGGGGGAATTGCCCCTGATTCGTTATACAGCATTTCGCTTTACAGCTAACTTTTCCGGAACCCATCTAGGCCATAAAGCGAGGATTGAGTGTACTTAAGAAAATACAAAATAGTTTGAAAACTAGTATTTGTTTACTGTAAGCAAGGTAAGTTTTTCAAAGTTGTTGCCATGCAAACAACGACGTCTGGGACTGAAAATCATGTTGGAGTAATTGAATAAGCGTTCGACAGGAGCAGATGACGGCAGTGGAGTATTATACGTTATGAAAACATTTCGAATTGCTGAATACTCATTAGGGGTTGCAATTTCTTCTCTTTGATCGTTAAAATATGCATAGCACTGCTGCTGAATGTCGGTTTCTCCAATAATCTCCAAAATACTTTCCTGGAAATTATTTCAAAATACAAAATACAAAAATGTATTTAAAATATTTATTTTAAATACTTGCATATAAAATACAGCGAACATGGAATCAGCTTGTGTTATTGACGAAGATGTCGACATTCATCCAATAGCGTTCAGAACCCACACGCATGCCTTGGGTAAGGTGGTGTCGGGTTACAAAGTCGTTCCAGTTAGAGACGAATACAAATGGACCCTGCTAGGAAAGAGAAATCCACAATTACCTCAAGTATTCGAGTCAACAAGTATAAATTGCATTGAACCTAACCATACTGTGTTATCTGCAGATGTTTTATCCAGTAGATGATGCAAGTGTGCTCATTAAAAAAGGAGATATTTTGGTGAGTATTCAGTTCCAGCAAGAACAATTCGTTTCAACTTTGTTTGGTTTGTTCAGGCGGCCAGGTGTACTATGTATAATAACCGCACGACGGAAACTCTAATCGGTGCAACTTCCAAAGACGAAATGTGTAATTTTTATCTGCTCTATTGGGTCAATGGATCAAAGGTGCTGCAAACGAATTCTTGTTTTAGTTCTGGGCCACCTTCCTGGAATTGGAAGAACTTTCCACTGGGCGATATTCCTGAAGATGCCAGTAAACTGTGAAAAATTATGAATTATTTTATTTTTAAAGTCTAATTGGGTGTTAGTAATTTGAAATCAGAGGCTAGGTAAATTTTTCAAAGTAAATCCATATTTTTGCTTAAAAAAAAACAAAATACAAAATAAAAGTAAAAAAAAAAATTTAAATTATTTCATTATTTATTGGTAAATTTTGATCTTGATATATGTTGCTTAATTTATTATTGTTTATGTGCATTTGTTAGTTACTTATATTTCTATTACGTATGTGCAATAAATATTTCAACAAACTTGAATCATAAGTTCCAATGTTCCAAGTTTTTGTGTTGGATTGATGAAGGAGCGTAAATAAAATGTTAATTTTAATAAATTTTAATAAATACTATTAAATACAGTTCTCTGTCCTCTTGCGTCATTTCTTTGGGTGATTTAAGTGAATGTTGCATTCGGCGGTCACGTGGCCTCCCTTGACCACGTGATGGCCATTCCACAACACTCACAATCCAATGATCTCATGCGGCCCCGTAAGAAGTATTTTTTTGAATATGGGGCCACCATTGGAAAAACTTCCACTTGGCGGTAAATTTATAAAATTACACACGAATGTGGTTTGATGTAACTCTTTTTGAATATTAAGTAAATTTAATTTCAATCACAACTGGCTCGGTTTTCATATCTCAGTTGGAACAGCAAAGAGTAGTAAGCATTGAGTGACCATTCTATCCAAGGGCCAACTGTGTGTGCTGCGCTCTCGTGGCAAATCTTTATACTGGCATTATTAATTTTTTAAATTTATTTATGTATTTAAACTCACAAATCAGAGAAGGGAGGAGTCCCTTGATTATCGTATATATGTGTTTTGATGTGTGTTGCAATGGACAACACATTTTGCTCTTTAACAGGCGAAAATAGCAGAAAGGATGTTGCATGTGAATTCATTCCACATATAATTGTGTGGGTGTGAACGGGGAAAACCACGGCACTAACCACACATCCCCAAAGACACTTACGACACGCTGAATTCAGATTTATTTTGTCATCTGTTCGGTTTGTCTAGGGATTTCATAAATAATTACACAATTTATTTATTGAAACGATTAAATCCATAACTAGATATGAAAATGGCGGGAACGCCAACAAACACACTCACAGTCTTCGCTTCTTTGTCGATGGACTCCGGAGCAGCTCCACAGTGGTCCTGAAAAAGGCACGAAGACTCACCTTACGCTGAAGCTTAATTTGAGAGTACTTTATATTTATAAGTACTCAGAAATCTCAATAGCAAAGCTATTGAGCGAAGACTGTTCTCGTGAAATTGTCACAAGAACAGCTAGGACTATTGAAGACTCCAAAAACACCAAATCAATACTTAGCAGCTGGCTTAGGCGGTGATAACACAGTGTTTGCAGTTCGAAGGTTGGATCAAGAGTGAGACAATAGCATTGGCCCAGGCCTGAAATATGCGCGGGACATCTGCGCACAACGCAATTGTGATGATGTTCAACGGACTCCATGGATTGTCTCATCGAATCCGGGAAATATCTGCAGCCAGGGCGTGGGCGGTGAAAAGTCAACCGGTTAACTGTCAACCGGTGAAAGGTCAACCGGTGAACTGTCTAACCGGTGAAAGGTCACACCGGTTAACTGTCACCGGTTAAATGTCAGCCGGTGAAAAGTCAGCCGGTGAAAAGTCAGAACACCCGTGTGCCACTTGTGATATCTCAGGTTGCACCGCTTCCTGTTGGCTATCCCTGGTTCTCATTGGTTCAGATACCATTTCCGGGGCTGCAGCTCTGCCTAGAGTCAAAGAACTGCCTAAGGCCGTTGTATTGGTGCGGCAGTGACCACTCCCTGCTAGACAGTCACAATGGAATATTGACACTCACCTATCCGAACTCAAGATTAAACAGGCTCAACACTTCAAAGGTCAGAGACTACTTTTCTTGACTAACATTTTTCAAATTTCAATTGGGTAAGAACACTATAATGTCCAGGGCCGGATTAGCCATGTAACAGGAGACGCAAAAGCTACGGGCCCCGCGTTTCTGGGGGGCCCCGCGTTTGACATTTTTAATAAAATTTTGCCATTTTTCGTAAATTTTGCCAATTTTTCATGAAATTTTGCCCATTTTTCATGGAGTTTTGCCCATTTTTCATGAAATTTTGCCCATTTTTCATGAAATTTTGCCAAGTTCTCATGAAACTTTGCCCTTTTTTTTTATGAAATTAAGCCAATTTTGCCAATTTTTCACGATATTTTGCCCATGTTTTATGAAATTTTGCCAATTTTGCCAATTGTTCACGAAATTTTGCCAATTTTGCCAATTATTCATGAAATTTTGCCAATTTTGCCAATTGTTCATGAAATTTTGCCAATGTTTTTTAAATTCCTATGCAATTTTTCATGCAATTTTGCTTATTTTCATAAAAATGTGAACTTTTTCAAAAAATTTTTAAAGTTTGTTTGTTAAAGTTGTGTTTTATTTTATTATCATACAAAACCTAGGGCCTCTTGGTAAAATTTGCTACAAGCCTCGTGCTGGCTTAACCACTGATAATGTCAAATGCAGGACAATGTCACAAACAAGTACATAAAAGTTCATGAAAGTATCTATGAAATTTGGTTTCTAGAGATATACTGGAGATAAAACTACATCTCTTAAGATAAAAGAATTTTTCAAACGGTTAGGGCAGGCAGGTCAACTGAGTACACGTGATGAGGACGCAGATAAATACAAAAGTTGTCGATAGGTGTCAATTGCAGCGAACAATAGAATGAAGAAGACAATGGAAATAATTGATATTGCGGAAAAAAACAAAAAAAGAGGTCTTGAAAACGAATTTTTACTCTCTGCTGTGGCAACAATAAATTGGGAAACTTTAAGTGTGATTACATTTTTAATTTCTACATTTTTCTGTCGCAAGCGGGCGCTTTTGCAGCATTGCATTTGGCCCATTTCGCCATTTCGCCTTATTTACAACGGAAACTTGAATTGGAAATTTATATATAAAAAAAATGATTGTGCAACTTAGCGGTTAGCACAGAGCTAAAAATAAAATCTGAGAACTAACGATGACTTTTTCTTTTTTTTACGCTATCGTATTTTATTCGTTTGTACTACAAAGAATGGCGAGTATTTCCCGCCATGCACCGCAACTGTATTCTTGGCGTGAAGGTCGCCTAATGCTGCAGAGAGTGTTTGCATTAGCTCACTCAAACATGTTTACAAATGAATTAGAGCAACTAATGAAAACAAAAACCCAACGTAGGGTGTTTTTAAACACACAAAAACATATAAAACATTTTTAAAAAAAAAACAATAAAATAGAAAATAAATTTTAAAAACACAAAATTTTTATTATGAATAAATTCGACGCCATTTTCTTTGTATGGTGAATTATATACTGCGAAGAATTGACTCGCATAGCATTGATACCATGGATCATCATCCTTAACGATCGAATTAGTTTGTTGACCTCGCGTTGGAAAAACCTGTTTTGATTTGATTCCTCGAGCTCTGTTTTCAGAACCAATCGCGAAACGCCAAAAACACCTGAGAGAGAAAATCCTGACATATTTTTGCTGACTTAATGCCGGAAACTTAATACGGGAAATTTGTATTTCGTTTTCAAAGAAATGTCCGTGCGTCGGCATAGTTTTGCAACGCTTGGATGCGTTTCCTCTCGATTCGAAACGCGAGGTTGAAAAATTTCATTTTCTGGATTTGTGTTGTGCGTAGTACGCGAGTGGATAGGTCACAGGTGAGTGTTGCTATAAAATATTTACACAACTCGCAGCTAGAATTATTCATTTTGTTGATTTTTATTTTGAATTCAATCAGAGGCGTAGCTTCAAATTTTGGGCTCCCATGCAAAAATATTATTGGGCCCCCTCCTCGATTTTTAGGGACCCAAAAATTCCAACAAAATATAAAATAAAATAAATTAAATTTTTTTTTTCTTTATATTTTTTAAGATTTGGGTCCC
>JAQIXU010001766.1:0-15272 GCA_034701245.1 Strigamia transsilvanica | reverse complement strand
CTATTCACCATTTGGAATTATTTTTGCTATTTTGTTCCATGTGTTGCAAATTAATATTTATAAAAATAAAACAATACACTACTGTTAAATGACTCAAACCATTAGATTGTTTAATTTAATGTCAATAAAACTGATTGTGAGTCAGTAATGCATGTTATTAACAATCATAGTACTGTTTTATTGAAAAAGTTATAGCATTCAAGAAATGAAATAATAAACTTATTAGCAATGAAAGTTTTGATGATTTAATTTAATGTAATAAATAAATAAATAATAAAAATTAATTTTTTGGTCTGAAATAAAACTTTTTGGTCTAAAATGAATCTTTTTGGTCTAAAATGATTTTTTTGGTGTGAAAAAAATGAATTTTTTGGTGTGAAAAAATGAATTTTTTGGTGTGAAAAAATGAATTTTTTGGTGTGAAAAAATGAATTTTTTGGTGTGAATAAATGAATTTTTTAGTGTGAAAAAATGAACTTTCTGGTATACAAATGAATCTTTTGGGTCTGAAAATAATTTTAAAACCAAAAAAATGCTGAAAACATAAAGACTAGCAAATGCACATGTTTTATTGGGGGGGGGGAATCCCCCAGGCTTTCGTGGGGGACAATATAGTTGTAGAGAAATAAAAATAGCTTCACTTCTTATTCATTTTGAATAAATAATTTTTTAGTATTTGGAAGTTTGTTTACTTGTTGAAGTCTTATGATATTTTTGCAGCGATTACATTAAATAAAAAATATCAAATTTTTTATTTAATGTTATTGTACATTATAATTATTCTTAATAAATGTTTTATTGGCATTTCATGTTTTTTTTAAGTTTAGAATATTTAAAATAAACTCAATTTTAGTGTTACCGTACATTATAATACTGTGGTTTTCCATTGAAGTATAAATAAGCCAGACTCTGCCTGAATTGTTGGTATTCTCAGCCTGACTTGGTCAACGTACAGACTGCAGTGCCGCTCTGGTGGGAGCAGGTGTCATTAATCGCTTTTCGGCTTGGGTCGACAGACCAGTCTATTCTATTGACTCTGATAATACTCACTTCAATTGTGCCGCCATTTTGGAAAAAGCAGAGTGGAAAAATGATTATAAATTCCACCAATCCCAGCTGTTCCAAAAATCAGCTGTGGTAGATTTATTAGTTGATTGATGATGTCACCTAGTGATCTAGGAACTAATTCCTAGGTTTTGTCACCTAGCAACAATTGTTTAGAATATTCATGCACTGGCCTGTTTGCTCAAAATGTGCACATACTCATGGCATGAAAATGTTTTAGGATGTTGTTTAATAATGTGTGATGAATAATTGGGCTAATTTTTATTAAAATCTAAAATAGCTTATACATGTGGTCCCCTTGTCAGATTGGTTCAATGATATTCGAGGCAATGAAAATAAATGACCTATATCACGTGTAGGATTGTTGAAATATTCACCTGCCTAGTCAAGTGACAAATAAAGCAAAAATTACTGTGATGAGTGGGACTGGAGGAACCACTCGAAAAATCCCCGAACTTCCGATCACGCTCCGGCATCGCAAGCTGGCGCACTTGGGGTTCCAATCTCTACGACGAGGCCCTTTCTCCACAACAGCGCAATATATTCTTGCCCAGCTGTGAAGCCCAGCCGTTAACCTCAGGTGCACATAGATAATAACAAGATACATCATGGTGTGAACCCTTCATTATCACCTTTAGTTAATTTCTTTGTTAGACCCTATCTAGTAACCTTCAATATTCAAGCTAAAGTATTTCAAATGTTATGATTTATTTTACACCAAATGCTGTGAATATTCTTCTCCATTTTAGACTGTATAAATCCACAAAAAGTGTCTTTACTGTCCGATATCATAGTTCGGAATTATTCTACGTAGCCCTAGGTGCCTGTACTGTGCGTTACCAGTATTTTGCATAAGTGCAGGAAAACGTGAGTCTTTTAAATTTATCGTGTACATTTGGAACAGAACTTTATGCAGCTGCATAGTCAAACATGGAGTCAAGGTGCCTCATTTCTACAACGCCATAGGATTCAACGCTAATTGTACCCGGGGTTCTGAGTCCACCCAATTATAAATATCAGTATTCACTTTAACGGACAGCCTAGTGTCCAGACTACCTATATTTGACGGGCACATTCGAAGGGGCATCTGCGAACCTTAAAATCTACTGCAACAAGACCGAGGACAAATCAAAAATTTTTCATCTTATAACTCCATGTGTTATAAAATTATTGGTAAAATGCACAGGAGTAACAGTAACAGTAACAGTGGTTTCTGCCATGTTTTAAGCACTAAAAACTCCTTTTCAGATGAGTTCTGTAGCGATTATTCATACAATTGATCTATGCAGGTCACAAGATAATCGCTTCAGTGCCATAACCGTCACAATTGTCACCTTGCAACCAATGGTAGAATAACCATCTTCTGGATACAATAAAAGTTTTAAACTATATTTTAGAATAAAAACAATTCACCTCATTTGTTCAATTTATTGAAATTGCTTTAGTTCAATACAAAACAGATCAGCGAGACGTTAAACAGAAATCGTTCAGAAGAAACAGAAAAAGAAAGAAATTCATGATTTAAAAAATACACCAATATGTAAAAATGGTAATGTATTTGCCAAGATAGTTTTCCCCATTATCTAATCATTTGGTAAGTAAAGATCACAACTGTAGGAGGAATATGAAAATGGAAATTTCAATAATACAGATTTTTACATAATTGCAATTTCCATTGGATTTTGTATCCTAAATACCAATTTTCTAACAACATGACTTTAAGATGTATGATAAGTTTATAATACTAATTAAAGAACAAAAATTAAATTAACAAGTAGCAGACATTGCAACTATCTCCACATTTGAAAGAATGAACCACATACTACAGTTGGCACGACTACTGTATAATTATTACAAACCATTAGTCAATTCATAAATTGTTTTACAAATCATTTTTTACTAAAAAAAAAAAAAGAAGTCAATTACATCCTAAAACCAATGACAACAAAATATCCCTAAATGCAATACAATTCGAGTCATTTAGAATCATTTGTCTCCTTTGGTACCGCTTAATAATACAGGTGCAAGAAACATCTCCACTTAATGTGTGATAAATATAAGAAGAAGAAAAAATAAGTGACACAAAGCAAGGTAATAGTTTTTTCAATTTGCTAGATTCTAAATTTGTTTACACTACTATTTTAGCGACAATCATCCTTATTTATGAATTTTCGGTTGTATCTTCTCATCTGTATCTGCTCAGCTTTATTACCAAAATATTTAATTCAAAAAACGACCAACAATCAAATCTAAGTCACTGTGAAATGTCACCACATGTGCGTTTCCCTGATTTCACTTACAATTTGACTAGCTCTCTGCAAAGCCTAAAAACGAATAACATTTCAATCAGTATATTCGTACAAAATCAACACAAAGTTAGAAGCATAATAGAAACTTACAGTAAGCATTTCGTGTGCCTCCTTGCGGCGGATAGCAATATGTTCAGACTCCTGAAGCAAGTCGAGAAAATGATCGTGTTTGTACAAATGAGTGACCAATTCGCTTTGCAAATTATCCTTAACATAGTTGACCAGAAAATGCATCACAGCTTTAGGCACAGAATCCTGAATATTCTTGCGCACAATTAAAAAATATGACCTGATGAGGCGCTCTGAATAGTTTCAAATAATAAGAATAACAAATCATATTACAGGCCATTTAAGTCAAAATCATTTACCAATTACGTCACAATCTCGTTGTTCACGTGGTGACAATTTGCGAGATGTCTGAATTGGCTAAAAAAAAAAAAAAAAAGAAAAACATGATATCTACCATAGTCCCGACCCACCCGGCACCTATTTGGGCAGAGGTGCTTAATATAAAAAAATCATTAGGAATAATGAAACAAAATAATGAATACAAATCAACCTAACATCTACATGCAATGTGTGTGATTGGCGGCTGAAAAAAAAATCGCGCAAAAAAATCAAAAATAATCCCATTCTAAAATCTGCAGAGAATCCACAATTGCTGCAGGAAGCCACTTCATTTTCAGGCGCGTATCCGCCACCTAATCGCAAGTGTACTCCAGGCTTTAACAGTGTTAAAAAACGAATTCCATCCAGTTTCCAGATTGCCTCCCATATTCCAATTTTAGACATGGGCAACAAACCAGTTACAAAAATTTACAACCAAAAAAATACACAAAAGAAAAGAGTAGTTCAAAGTAAAATAAGATAGTGAATTGGTGTCGCTTCATAAAATATTTTTCACCTAATAATAAATATAAACCAAAGCATACATAATTTACTCCATGTATCCTAAATCAAGAAATTGTTTGGAATAGTTTACAAATACATCATGTTGAATTCCATGGCTGTACCTCCGAGAGAAAAAAAAGGTAAGAATTCAATGCGCAGTGCGACACACTTTTATACAAATCAATTAAGGAATTGGACATGGAATGATGTTGTAAATCTCAACTGTTTGTATCTATATAAACAATTATCAGATCAAGCACTACCACAGACATTTTTATTCGAAAACATTGTTTCTGTTCCAACAACAATTATGGGCCTGTAAGTCGATTATGGGGCTGAAAACTTTGAATTTTGGGCCAAAAACATTGATTTTTATATACAAAGTCAATTTTCAGTTTAAAATGTCAATATCTTTGGTCAAAAATATCAATTTTTGGGCTAAAAACTTTTATTTTTTTGTACAACATCAATTTTCCGTCTAAAATGTCAATTTTTGGTCGAAAAAGATTAAATTCTGGGCTAAAAGCACCGAATTTCAGGATAAAAACGTTAATTTCCATTCTAAAATGTCGACTTTTTTGGTTAAAAAGATCAAGTTCTGGGCTAAAAACACCAATCTTGGGGTAAAAATGTCAATTTTTGGTCAAAGATCAATTTTTGGGCTAAAACCATTGATTTTTCATAACCTCGCAATGACGAAATTGAATTTCCCTGTATTTGTGGAAAAAAAATCGTTAACAAATGGAAAAATTCAATGCATAAAATCAACTTTTTCTAGGGGCTAGGAAATTTCACTTCTACCGGGCGGCGAGTGTCTCACGCATCTTTTTTTTTTTATATTCCATATGGTTTATTTTCAAACAGTGATCCATTATTCCATCGATGAATTGGAGATTTCCAACCTCTCCTCTTCCAAAACATTCCTAAGCAAATCACTGATGGAGTGTTTTCTGTTGGCTGGAGGTTATGGCAAAATGGTGTAGCTTCTCGCCTAAACACCCTTTTCTTTTGTTTTTCACATTTTATTATTATTTTTACTATTTGTCTTAATGGTATACCATCGTTTGTTCATAAGGGATGCATTGACATATTAAGTGTTCTGTTAGTATTCAATCTCTCTCTGACCAGTGGGTAGAGAAGCAGGTTATGATCGTTCCAATCTTCAGGGATATTAGCATCGAGCTTTAGACCAATTTCTCTTTTGAGCGGAGTATCCAATTTTGAGTTGTCGATTTTTAGGGATCTGGAGACCTAGGCCGGTGGGTTTATGGGAGAGCCAATACGAATCTATGGGCGGCAGATCAGTGGAGCTATAACCCCTTGTTTTTCACTACTGAGTTTTCAAGACCTTTCTGACCCGGGTGTATTCTTCATTTATTTTTGCTTTTTTCACTTGTTTTTTTTTTGTTATTTTTCATTATTTTCCATAGTTTTCGAGTATTTTTCATTATTTTCCATAGTTTTCAAGTATTTTTCATTTATTTTTGCTTTTTTCACTTTTTTTTTTTTGGGTTTTTCATTATTTTTCGTAGTTTTAGAGTTTTTTCCATCCATTTTCGACATTTTTCGTATACATTACGTTATTTGCACATAACGTAACGGACACGAAATATGTCGAAAATAACGTAACGTATACGTTTTTTTGACCGGGCTTGTATTCGGACCCGGCCTGTAATTCCAAATTTAGCTCCGACCCCCCGGTTTGTAATTGGACCCGGGCCTATAAACGGACCGGGTCACAATTCGGAGCTTTACGGTATGCTAAAACGTGGTACCGGTACTAAACATTTTAAGCGTACTGTGTACTTGTTTTTTATTTACAAACGTTTGCCAAACGTGTCAACAGAGAAATGTAAGAATTCGCCATTAGACTTGATTTGTGGCAGGACCATTATTTAGTACTGGACTAACTGCGAACATTTTTTTTTGCCACTGGACCCGTTTTTGGTGCCCCATTCGCCATTGGGACGGCAACGGCAATTCGCTGTTCAGACAGCATCCCTAGATTATCTACCAGGCAAATTAGAAACCTGCATATAGCCCCAAAGACAGCATTGTTTTGCTAGAAATTTTTTTTTTCACTCAAAAGTGAAATGTTTCCACCTACAGTAGCATTTGTGTCTACAAATTAAACTTCGTTTTTTTCCAAATCAAAAAACTTATTTTTCTTAAATAAGTGGATTACTTATTTAGCATCATGCATAGGTGTATTGCATTAAAATATTAATCAAGTGAGGAAATTATACCTTTTCAAATCACTTTGCATTTGTGCATAAACCGATTTTAAGATGGGTACACGTTGCAACAGCGAAAATCAAAATTGTAGCCGTTAGGCCTGGTTTCAGCATGCTTTTTGCCATTTGTCCTGGTTTTTGACGGGGCTAATTGCGAATTTTTATATTTTTACCATTGAATTGATTTTAACCTTTTTTAAATTTTTCATCTTAACCATTAGACCTGTACGAATCCAGAACTAATGGCGAACCTTTTTTTTTTTAACTTCTCGCCAATTGTCCTTGTTCAAATCTAGGACCAATGGCAAATTATTGTTTTTAATTTTCGCCGCCATTAGTACTTTTTTTTTGCTATTTGACGATACAACAGGCCGGTTTTTGACGGAACTAACGGCAAATTATTACATTTTCACCATTGGACCAGTTTTTAGCTGTATTTTCGCCGTTGGGAGAGCATGCACGATTCGCCATTCGGACCTATAAGATGGTCACCAGTATAAAAAAAATTGTTAACAGATGAATCCAATTGACCTTTTTAGATTCAAGTCTTTTTCAAATTGTGATTTATCAACACTTTTTGGAACTATTCAATTAGAACACCACTTCGAATAAGGCTGGAAAATGTCAAGGTTGATTAACAATATTTGTGACTTTACAGGAATTCAGCAAGGCGGAAGAAGGAAAAATTTTATATTTAATTTTATTTTGTTAATCAAAGAACTAAAAGCCTAATTTCAATTTCATAGAAAAATTCTTTGATTTCTGAAATGAAATGCAGATTAAGCTAAAGTAATAGGACACTGTAATGAGCCAGGTCCAATAGATTTATGAATAGAATTCATATTTGTCTTTATGTTGTGCATTTGTAGAAGGCGCTGCCTGCGACGCTTCACGGCATCACGTGGTAAGTTTGGGGACGGCATTTTATTTGATTAATTGGCTCGAACGTTTTTAATCACCTAGACCTGGTCCATTATAGAGTCCTATTACTTTTTTAAATCTATATATCATTTCATAAAGTAAATTTTCTGTGAAATTTAAATTACCGGTAGTTCTTTATTTCTTGAAATTATAAAATAGAATTAGAAATAAAATTTGTCCTTCTTACATTTTGCTGGAGTTCCTGTAAAGTTCTAAATTTTGTTATTCAAATTTGAAAAACTTGAGTTTTTTTATGTTTTGTCTTTTTTTCAGGAGTTTCATCAAAAGTACACAATAACACCAAAGTGTTTTATTCGAATACAACACCATGTGGGAAGACGGTAGTGATAAAAGAAATCTTGAAAAGCAGTAGTACACCTAAATTGAATAAATGCAACACGTTTTCACTATCGAATTTTTCTATTCCTCCCAATCGCATCGTTTTCAAAACTAAGCACAATGTGCTACTTGCTTACTTTGTTATGTGAATATTTGACACAATAATTAATAAATAGTAGAAAGAAACATAAAACTTTGTTTACGGCAAGGACTTTTTCGTTAGTTAGAAAACCAATCCTTTCAGGTGACCGACCACCCAAAAGAAGATGCTATTTCATTCTTAGAAAAATTGCTTCTAAACAATGGTAACAGATTAAAATTTAAAATACTTTCAGACAAAAAAAAAAAACAAAAAAAAAAAAAAACAATCAATCGAAAAAGCAGAAAATTGCAAATGGCAGGATGGTGTGAAACGCCATAACAAAAAAGTATGTCACAAACTCTACCGACTTAACTCACCACTTCTGGCAACAAATTGACAGCCTTTAGCGGACTTATAGCAGTCATCTGATGATGGGTGGGCGTAATGTTAGGACTATTATCACTGCTCACTTCCCGGCTATCACCTCTGCCATCAACTCGACCTCCACCTGCATTCGGTATAAAGTTGGTGAATAATGTACCTGCCCAAGCTGATAAATTGGAATCACTTCCTCGACTGCCCATTGACCGTTGCAAATTATTCTAAAATAAAATTCAAGTATTTCATCTTTCATGTGAACACCGAAGGAAGAAGGAAGATTAATGTGTAATAAGAAACCAGAAAACAAATAACGACTTTTTAACATTCAAACAAATGTATTGCAACATAAGTCTTTTATCTCATCAATTAACTATTTCGAATACAGATTTCGAAAATTCACCTTCATATCCTTATCCAAAATATCAGACATATTTGCAGATAAATTTGGATGATTGGAAGCTGCACTGTGTATCATTGTATCTTTCTTGGGCCGCAGCTTATTGTCGATTTCCGCATTCTTCATTAAAGCACCAACGAGTGCAGCATCATGAAAATCTGGATGTTTTGTGTTTATATAAGCCAATTCCACTGCTACTAAATTTTCAACCTATTACAATGGAATACACAAATAAACATTATTTAAGTAGTTAGCTCCAAATGTTAATACATTAGACAGAAATTATGGTGTGGTGGAACATCCTGTTTTTCTCCCATATTAGCACCTTTTTTCCACAGCATAATCTCACAGCTGTTACATCAAAGAATGATCAAAATATCAATTACCGGTATGTGGAAGTGGCAAAATTAACAATTTTGGCAAAACCAGACAATTTGACAGAATTTTGTGCATTTGCCATCTTTCTTTCTATTTCACTGTATTGACGCGAAATTTAGGGCATGCTACTAATGGGCAAGTTTGAGCAGACTGCCCACAAGTTGCATTTCTAAGGGAATGGCACTAAAAATGAGCCAAAATAATTTTAAAAAATCATTAATGGCATATCGCTAAAAGTGCAACTACAAGATAAATTAGTAGATTGATTGTTAAATGACCAATACAAAACGCCATGTTTTCTCGAAATTCCATAGCCCTTTCAAACGTTTCCAGTCATCTTCAATGGTTTCTAATAAAAACCCTTGTCTACCATTCTCTCTTATACACCCCTGATTTTGGGACTTTTGTGAACGTTTTTAGGATGTTTTCAGAACATTCCGTCAATGTTATTAGAGTTTGTTCTTTAGCTGCTACCTGTCTTCCAGTTGTTACCCCCACAGGGATCAGTTTTTCTTTTCGTTTTTGTGGTTCGACTTTCTCTTGTTCTTTGACAATTTCAGCCTTCCTTTTTATTGCTTCTGCTTCATCTTTCTCCTTTTCTTTTCTGTCCCTTTCTGTGATTCTGTTCATGGCTTCCTCTCTATCATTTGCAAAAGCAACCCCCACATCATACCATATCACAAAGACCGACATTCCCATTCACGAATTTACCAATCATTTTGGTTTGGTCAATGTGGTATGCTTCAACTATTTTTCTTTTGCTTGTGTTCCCTTCATTTATGGTGATTTTTGCAGCTTGCCAATCCCAAAAGTCTCAAAATCAGAGGTATACTGTATACGGGAGAGAATGGTAGAGAAAGGTTTTTATTTGAAACCACTGAGGATGACCGGAAACGGTTGAAAGGCCTATGGAATTTACAGAAAACGTGGCGTATTGTATTTGACATTTAATAATCAATCCAAGTAGCTAAGAAGGTCCAAAAACATATTCCAGGCAGCGTAGTAAAGTTGCAAACTTTAAAATTCTTTAAAACTTTAAAACTCTTTACCGGAACAACTCATAAGCCTTTTGTTGCCACCACAACAACAGGATTGATAGGAATTCTAGTAGTTAGAGGACTCGAAACATATCTTAATTCTAGACTGACATCCAAAGTAGGATATTAAAATTGTCATCACTGCCAAAGCACAAAGTATACTGCTGCATGAAACACCTGATTTTCGTAAATGACTGAGGATCTTAAGTTCACATGTGTATGTTTTGAAGAACATGCCATCAAAAAATGCAGCAAAACATAGCATTAGTGTTATTTTCAACAGCCAAAAACGATTCCCTCCATTTATAATATTGTCCATATGGGAGTAATACTTAGCGCAAACTGATAGGTGCTTATTCATACAAGCAGGCCACAAATGTCTGAATTCGCATCCGTTCATTTACATTTCGCGTTTAATCATCACCTGATGATGATGATGATTAAACTCGAAATTATGACAAATGGATTTTCGTCTTAGCGCATTGCACGATGAGCTGATTTGTCACGATTCACACTTAAGCATAAGCTAGGATCGACTACACTCAACCCTCGCTTTATGGCCTAGATAGGTGCCCGAAAAGTTGCTGTATAACGAATCGGGGGCAATTCCCTGATTCGTTATAAAATTTCCCAATTTTTGGCCGTATATAAAAATTTAGCCATAATGGCACAAAACCGTTATGACGAAACGCCGTGTAAAGAGCGGATCGGCCGTATAACAAGGGCTGAGTGTAGTTTTCGTTTTTTGCGCTTCATCATTTTTGCACGACTAGTAATTTATGATGAGGCGTGAACATGCGCAAACGTGCTCATAAAATTGCACTTAACTTGCACTCTATTTTGATTTTGTTGTTATACTTGGGCTGAGAGATAAGCAAGCCGAAAGCAAGCCGATATTAACTAGTTGATTACCATTGCATTAGTCGGTGGCAACCGTCTCCGTAGCAGTTGGGTGACAACATCTACAATTTGTTCGTGCAGTTTGGGGAATCGCAAGAGTTCCTGTTGTATTTCAGTGCCGCAGTGCTGAATAATCCGTTGCATTTCCTCGTGTACTAACTCGACACACCGTAAGCTGGGCTCTTCTAAACGTCTAATCTGGCGCTTGACCAACAACTCAAAGGACACTTCGGGTACAAACAACGCTGGTCTAGGGCCCTAAACAAAGCAAAGCAAAGCAAACACATGGTGAGTAATTCGCTGCATCTTGCAGTGAGTTTTGCACAGGATAAGCATACTGTAGCGTTCCTAATTGCCGTAAGTATATCCATTGTAGTCAAGCCTCCCAGAGGGTCCAGTGAATCCAATGTTCGACCAAATGTTTCATGAAATATGTAACAAATTCTGGCTCCCCCACATCTAACAGAAAGAAAAGGAAAGAAAAGAAAAAAGGATGAAAGAAAATTCGATGGATTCCAATTTGGGATAAGTTTGAAGGTGGTACAATTCTGTTGTTTCAATATTCCGAGCCGTGCCCTCAATTGTGGCACAATAGGCCGAAGCAAATTTCGTAATAATTTGTAGTAACGTTTGCCCTTTATCATCAACTGCTTCACCGTAAGACGCTAAAAGTGACTGAAACTGCGAAATCATCACATTCACCCTAGTTTTCAAATCGGGTAAGCAATCGCGGATGTGATGCATTAACAACTAAACCGAAAATACAAAAGCAAAATACAAAAGCAAAATACAAAGCGTTAATTGTTAATTGTCACAAGTACTTTTTCTACAAACTTCACTTACGCGATTAAGAGTTTTCACTAAATATGGAGTTCCATTTCGAGTAGCCAACGACGGATATTTTCTTTGTAAAAACGCAGCTTCGTCCTTCAAAGCTTCCTCTATTGTTTTCTTATTAATGATATCTTGTTGCGATCTATTTACAATACCAATTATTCCCAACTTAACTGGAATTACTCGACCACATAGCACATCTATAGCATCCGTCCCTGCATCCATCAAGTCTAATTTTGTTATGACTGCTAAAGTTCGTCGACCTAAGAGAAATCAACAAAAGCCACATTTACAATCATTCAATTCATTATGTCACTAAGCTTGCATGCGGATCAGATCCACCAAAATGTCATCCAAACGTACGACACATACCAACGTTTTCACAACTTTTGAAAACGGTAGGTGTCCCTACATGCAGAGTACACGTACCATCTGGATCAACAACCTTGGCCAACTTTAATGCTTCAGACGTAGCAATGTCCGTATTAGCAGGTGTGACTGACAGAATGATCGAATTCGGATTACTAATGTACTTCAGAATCAAATCATGAATTTGAGTCTCAATGTCTTCTGGCTGATCACCAACTGGAACCTAAGCAAACGAAGAAAAAAAAGAAAAGAAATCTTTACAGCAACATACAAAAGAAATACGTTACGTTACCGAACGTTACCTTTGTTATTCCCGGCAAATCCACCAAAGATAAATTAACTACACGACTGGAGAAAATTTTTAACGTGATGGGCTCAGGACAAATTCCCTGATTAAGAAAATGAAATTAATTAACGAAAAAGAGAAACGAAAAGAAAAGAAAAGAAAAGAAAAGGTAACCAAATGTGGTGTCATCAAAATATTACTTTGTTAGTACCAGCCATTCTATCGGTTTCAGATTCAATTTCACGACGAATATCTTCAAAACATTTGTATACTTTATTTTTTGTGTGTAAAAACTTTCCCCACTCCTCGAAATCCATTGTTCCTAGTCACAAGAAAATCTCAATCAATAAAGTAATCCAATTAATTCGATGATCGATCATTTCTACCTTCTTCTGTCGACCTGTGCTCTTTATCATCTCGACCAACGTGAACTAATTGCAGTATTAATGGCCTTCTTGTTATTATTCCAGTCCCACGCGGTAAAAAATCTTTTCCAACTATGCTTTCGAGCACCGAGCTTTTTCCCGAACTCTAGATAATGTAATAAAAAGAAAAAGAAAAGTAATTCATTCATTCATTCATCATTAATAATGGGAGAATGATAAATTTGAAACAAGTATGCACGAAATCAATATACTGTATAAAAAAGGACACGATATTTTCCAGAAGAAAATGATCCTAGCAGTTTAACACAAGTCCCGCTGGTGCATATAATATAGAAATTAATATCGTTCAGTAAGTTTATTTCGCAAGCGCCAGTTTCAACGTATGATGTTATTAATACTCTTTTAATTTTAGGCTTAAAAAGACTACACGAAAGTTTACATTCTTACCTGTGTTCCAACGACGGCAATTTGAGGTAATTGAATGGCATCAGCTCCTACAGTGTTGAATACGTCTTGCAGTTTATTAATTACGGGAATTAATGCTTCCATTTTAACTATTCTGAATGCCACCGTAACATCAATATAGTCTGAATTACTGGTTGCCGAATCCTAATAACGGAACTTACGAAAATGGCGCTTACCGGACTGCAACCTACTGTCAGTATTTTTAAATCTTTCTAAACTGCTGCGGCAATATGACACAGCTGAAATAAGTAGGTTTCCCACACTTGCGCACGTCTCACAGGAAATTGGAATGACAGTGGTGCCACCAAACGGAATGAAGGATACAATTATCAACGATAATTATTATTATTAATATTCACAAATAATCTAGGATCCGACTTAATTTACTCACCGTGGTTAGTTGATACTTTGTTACCTGTGTTTGGGAATAAATCAGGAGGCAATATAGGGTTCAAATAATATTTCTTTATTTCAAATCAAATAACGTAACTTGTACAGTTATAATTAATAAACATGATGGTCGGCCTCTGGTCTAGGATCCTCGAGAAAATAAAGATGCTAAAGTAATTAGTGGGGCTAATCTCTTTAGGGGAGGGCTGAAGTTAGCACAACATTACATGCGCCATAGTCTATGGACAGACCGATACCCAATGTTAAAATTTCTCAAATTCTATCAGTCAGAATTGTCTGAAATTTGGTCATGGTTGTGATGTTTATAAAACCGTAGTACAGAAGTTGAATTCGCCACCACATCGACCTACACCATGGAAACGCCCGACACTTGAATTGACATAAAGAGCACAACGACTAAAAACACTAAATGATTAATTTATTTGAAAAATAATTATGTGTTTAGTGATTCTTGAAATGTGTATGACGGTAGCGAATTTGGGTATGATATTTGGGTATGATATTTTGGTATGATATTTGCATAATATATAACCAAAATGGGCAGTGGCGTAGCTAGCATGGGTAGAGTTGGGCTTCGGGAATTTCCCGACGGGAATTCTCGAGAAATTTTCTGGATTTTTTCTTCCCGAATCCCGAATCCCGAAATTTTCAACAATTCGGGAAATCCCGAATCTCGAGAATTTCCCAAGATTTCTCGAGAAATCCCGGGTTTGTTTAATTGTCTATTTGTTTATTTTTGCAGCCTCTCGCTTGGCGGCGCTTGTCGTGCCTGGAACGTCCATGCAACGTGATTGATTTGAAATCATGTAACTTACATCATTTCGAACCAATCACGTTGTCACATCACATCATTTCGAACCAATCACGTTGTCACATCACATCATTTCGAACCAATCACGTTGTCACATCATTTCAAACCAATCACGTTGTCCAATTGTCTTTATTTTCTGTATTTCCGCCATTGTACTTTTGAAATAAAGTTAGTTGTTACGTTTTTACTGTAAACACAAGTCCTCTTTATTAAATATTGCGCGATTGCTCCGCAATCGAAATAAAACTATTGGTAAGTTAAACTTAATTCTGGAAATTGATAATAAGCGCTTAATTCAGATAATAGGCACGAAAAAAATTGCTTTCCACTTGTAAAAGGTGCTTTCCAGGTGTAAAAGTTTGCTTTCCACGTGTAAAAGTGTGCATTTTTCTTGTCAAAGTGCTCTTTTTACACGTAAAAAGCACACTTTACACGTGAAATGCACACTTTTACACGTGACAAGCACACTTTTACACGTAAAAAGCACTTTTATACGGTGCAAAAGTGCTTTTACGTGTAAAAGTGTGCTTTTTACGTGTAAAAAGCACACTTTTACACGTGAAAAGCAAGTTTACACATAAAAAGAACACTTACACCGTGTAAAAGTGTTCTTTTCACGTGTAAAAGTGAGCTTTTCACGTGTAAAAGTGAACTTTTCACATGTTTCACGTGTAAAAGTGAACTTTTCACGTGTTTCACTGTTGCAACCTCAACTGTTCGTTGACTAAACTAACAGTAACTCAGGTTGACGGTGGGATGCGTACTACGACTTATCA
>JAQIXU010001765.1:0-15301 GCA_034701245.1 Strigamia transsilvanica | reverse complement strand
TAAATTCTAACCACGAGTTGACTCCTGATTTCCATCCACCGCCATCTTACACTTTTGGGCATATAAAACAACACTTAAGACACTCAGTGCTCGTTAGCAGTTGCGCTCCCCCACTCTAATTTGTCCCCTGTCGCTTGATTTTTATCATTATCGGCTCGCATCCCAATCCCCTCGTTAGAAAAGCCCACTTCCAAATCGCCCAAGTTCCCACGAAGGCACGCGCACGAGCACCAAACATCCCCGAGCACGCACTGATGAGGCCCGGATGAGTTGCCCCATAGTATAATTAGCTCGGCTCGGCTAAAAAGCACCTGCAGACCATGACGTCAGCCCTATGATTACATTTGGCTTGCGAGGGAACGAACGAGATGAGAGTAAAAGGGCTTCACAATTGATCCTTTAATGAGATTCGTTCACGCTGCGATCTGAGGCTTCATTATTTGTGATGGTAATGATGAGGGCAGAAGAGAGAAAGAAGTAGGGTAGGGTAGGGGGAATTTGAAGTATTGCAGTTTAGGATTAAGATCAGCGAGGAGTAGAAAAAATTTTGTTGCTCTTAAGCTGTGAGTAATGGAAATGGGTGCGTATGTCAGACGCGAAAATCAATGGGAAAGTGATGATGCCGTCGTTAAGAGGAAAGGAACGGAGAAACTCTGGTCGAGTCGACCAGAAAGCTTTATATTGGGTGAAGAGCCGTTTTGATTAAGCCATTAAGTGAACCTTGGGTTGATGCCGACTCGTGATAATGGCGGGGGGCTCTCGTTATAAGGAATTGGTTCCGGGGACGTGGAAATGGGATTGGTTTTTTGGTTTTTTGGTGGAATTTTTGGATTTGTTGTTGGGGAGAATTCGTTTTAGCGAGGGAGGAGGGACACGTGGGTTTTGTTAATGGTTTTTGCTCGACATTAGGGGGTTAGCGTCCATTTTTAATCGTTTGGTGGACGTGGCCTTGATGCCAGATCCACAGGGAGCAAGATTGAGGGTTGGAAATCCCAACTGCGAGTGTGAGAATGATTCAACAACAATTTATTTTTTTTGTTTTTTGGTTGTCGAGGCAACGGAATAGAGCAGGGGTACCGGTACGCGATAAGTGGATTTTGAATGGGGTTTTTGATATTTTTTGTGGAGGAATTTGATTTTTTTTTTAGGAGATTTTGACTATTTTTTGGATTTTTGGTGTTTGATTTTGTGATTTTTGAAGGGAATTTTGATATTTCACTAAAGTTTTTGATTTTTCCGGGGAAAATTTTTCACTTTTTGAATGGAATTTTGGTTTTATTTGTGCAAATTTTGATATTTTTGGGGGAAAATGTTTAATTTTTATGGATTAAGTGATTTATTGTGATTTTTTACTGGAATTTGTGGAGATTTTTAATTTCTCTTTGGGTTCTTTGTGTTTGACCTACTGGTACACCTCTGAAATAGAGTCCACGCAATTGACCCGAGTTTGTTGTTTGTTGTCGTTGCAGGTGAAAATCTGGTTTCAAAACAGACGGACAAAATGGAAGAAGCAGGACAACGTGTCGACGGCCGAAGTGAGCGAGCACAAATCGGCCAACGACAAGGGTCAGCACAAAGCGGGGAAGGCGAGCAAGGAGAACGGAACGAACGGCAAGGAGGCGGTGAACGGGACGACAAACGCGCCTTCCATTTTCAGCACGAATAGCAACTCCAGCACGTCGAGCACGGCGAGTGGGAGCAGCGCCACGACGAGAGACACGATGGAACTACGTAAGTGCTCGAGCAGTGAACCAGTGGTGAGTGACGAAGTGGACAAAGTCGTATCTGACGGTAAGGACTCGACGGCGCGGTCCCCTCGCGGCTCCCCGGCACTGTCGAGTGGGTCGACGTCGATAACCGGGTGCTCGGACAGCAAGAAAATTATGAACGGAGAACAGGAGTGTCCGATGGATAGTCCGTGACAGCAACACGAGCCCCTTCATCCCCGCATGCATCAGCGGACGACCAACTCTGGAGATGGGCTCGTGTTGCGAATTCACCGAATTAATTCCACCAATTTAATTTCTGCTTGATGCACAGGAAACATTTAACAAGATGATTAGAAGTTTTCTCACAAGATTAATGATTCAAATTCAGAGTACAAATTCAAATACTAAATTCAGTTTAAATAAGATTTTTATTCATTTCCTGACCAATTTATTATCCCGAACGCCCAAAAAAGCAAAACGAGCGTCACAAAATTGGGAGGAAACACCGGAAATGGAGATTTTGGGCCCGCAGACTTAAAAAAAAAAAATTGGGGCCCTTTGGGAACACCGGAAATTGACTTTTCTAAAGGGGATTTTGGGGGCCCCTCAGAAATTGACTGTTTTAAGGGCGAGTTTACATTTTTGGGGCCCTGGGCCCCCAGACCTAAAAAAATTAAAAATCTATAATGGGTCTCTCTAAGGGGTGGATTTGAGCCTCCCAGGCCGAAAAGTAGGGAATTTATATAGGGGCCCCTCGGGAACACCGGAAATTGACTTGTCTAAAGTGGATTTTGGGGCCCCACAGCCCTTAAAATAGAAAATTTATGTAGGGGCCCCTCGGCAATTGATTTTTCGAAGGGGGATTTTGGGGCCCCACAGTTCTTGAAATAGAAAATGTATATGGGGCCTCTCAGGAACACCGGAAATTTACTTTTCTAAAGTGAATTTTGGGGCCCCACAGCCCTTAAAATAGAAAATTTATACGGGGCTCCTCGGAAATTGATTTTTCTAAGGGGGATTTTGGGGCCCCACAGCCCTCAAAATAGAAAATTGACTTTTCGAAGGGCGAGTTTCCATTTTGGGGCCCCGGGAAACTGATAAAGGAAATAATAATAAAAAATGTTTCCTTTTATTCATTCGCTTTTAAATTTGTGTTCGCAACTCCTTAACGCTCGCCGTAAACTGAAGACGTGCTAAACGCGAATGACTCTCAGAATAATGGTAGTTAACGCTTTATTGTCTACCAACCTGGAACGCCTATTAGCACAATTTACGAGCCGCCAACCCCACATTCGCCCTGCGTTTCAGCTAGTTGCGTCTTGCTCGAGCTCTCTAATGGGGAGCTCGTCGGTTTCCCATAGCAACAGATTGCCTCGCAGTCGAAGCCTGTGATTAAAGTTATTTGGTCGCTGAAACGAGGCCTCCCCTGTTTAAGGCAAGGCGAGCTATCACGTGACCTCTGCTTTGAAGGAAAGGAATTTCCTGGTACACACGTGATTTCTTCATGTCTCCTTTACCCTCTCCGATAATAACGGTATAAATCACGTTGGCACCCTCCTCCGAACGCCGTGCGACTTCCTGCAATTACGCGACGCGTTCCGAAGGTGTCGTGGACACCGCGCTCGGGCCACGATAAGAAATATTAGTGGAATAGTCATTCGATAACCTCCGCCACCGTAATTGGATAAGAAAATTGTTCACCTTGTAACGGGGTTCCGCGTTGCGGGTCCGTCTGGGAGGAAATGACGCCATTTTCGGGCGCGATGGGATAATAAAATGGCACGAAATGAGTAATACCATACACGCATCATTAAACTATAATTATATTTTCATGTATACGATCTTAAATGGCATGTGTACTATGCCTCGACTTGGTCATCGTTTGGGCCTTTTTATTTTTTGTTTATTTTTTGTTTTTATTTTTATTAAAAAAAAAAAAAAGAAAAATTTGATAATTTTTAAGGAAAAAAAAAAGTTGATTAATTTATTGTCGTTATTAGACATAAATAAAAGTTCCCACATTGTGAATGTAGGTGCCATGAATCACTGAAAATAATATATTTAATTAATTGATTGTATCATGGTGTTGACAAATCTTCCTCCATTTTCCCCCTTCTCACTGTTATGCTACGTGACCATTTTTCTCTTCGGTCAAAATATACCAAAATGCCTTAGCATGTCAGAGCAGCTGAATCTTCTTTTTCTCTAATTGGACAAAAACATTTCATCAAGGACTGTTATTACATGGGGGAAAGACTGAAAGAGAAAGAAAAGAAAAAAAATAAACATTTTTTCCCATCGACAAAACCCTTAAAAGTGTGTTTTTGTGACTCGGATAAAGTGACATCAACAAAGTGAATGAATAAATCCTTTGAATACAGGGTAAATATGATTATGATTATCATCACAAAAAATAAATGCTTTTCAGTGTTCAGTGTAAGTTATGTTGAAAAAAATTCATAATAATAATAATAATAATAATGTAAAAAAAAAAAAAAATGAAAAAAAAAAAATTGATAATAATTTTGCATTTTTATTTTATTTTATTTAAGAAAAAGAAAAAAGAAAAAAAAAAAATGTTTCTTCTTCGTTGTGAGTTCGACTTTAATGATCTAGTTGAAGTCTGTTGTTTGTGTGTATGTGAGGCTGCAGGTCCCCTGCTGCCTAATAAATCGCGTTGTCAGTATCAGTGAAGGTCAGCTGCGTGGATATTTCTGTTCCCTCTTCTTCTTATTCTTAAGTATGTTCGAATTAACATATTTTTTCATGTTTTAAACACAGGATGATATGCAAAAATTTAATGGGAAATAAATATGAAATCAATTTTTGTATAAAAGATGAAAGATAAAAGAGAAAAAGAAAAAAAAAAAAAGCTTAATGCTGGTACTTGGAAATGTTTTCTTGTTGCATAACACTTATTTTATCACTCGAGATTTAATGAATTGCTTATATTAGCTTACCAAACATGTCTGCGTCTAAGAGCAAAAATCCCATGGAATTACACGCAGGAGATTTGCAGCTAATGGCCATTTGCAAAACAGGTTTGTGCAATCTACACCACATCTGAGGGCAAATTGTTCTCGGAATCTTGGAATTAATAAAACAAGAGTCTTAAATAACCCGGTAAACAGCGGCCTCAATTCCTAATATATGTATTTAGAATTAGATGCTGAACTAATACTTAGTTGGAATTAGAATTAGATGTGAATTATAGTCGAATTATAATTAACTTGTGCTCGGGAATCATTTCTCTGCTTCTCAGCATTTTTAATGGCCTTGGTTGAGATAGAGAGAGAAAAAGTGTCATTACGGATTATTAACTCGTTCCTTAAATGGTGTTAACGGTTTTTTTGTGCAAACAAATGACATAAAATTTTTACAAGGTGAGATTTCACTTCCTGTTTGGCCCGCGCCGCCATTTTAGTCAACTACGGATAGCTAGTGGGGACAGAAATGATTGAATTTGATTCGATTTTTATTCGTATTTAATGAGGAAATTGATAATTATTGCTTTATTTAGATGCCAGTTTTGTTTTTTGGTTTAAAACGAAGATTAATCAAGCAAAACACGTTTAGCAACATTTAGTCTCTGAAAACGAAGTGCATAACCTTAAATTACGGCTCCGTTTTATTTATGTTTTATTTTTTCATTTATTTACTTGTCTTATTTGACATTTTTCCTCGCGCGCCAGTGTTAAAACCCGATAGTGTTGTGCAGATAAAAAGGGGAAAACATGACATAACTCAGTGCGAGATAGTTTGCCAAGTGTTGGTTCCAACACTAAAGGATGTTGTGTCGTTTTGTTGATGTTGGCTGTCGCATGAATGTAAACTGGCTTCTTACTCGCTACACATACAAGGTCGGTCTCTCTCGTGCTCTAAACGACAGGATATAATTAAATCAGTGATTCCAAGCGTTTCCCTTCAATGAACCGCTATTTTTATAAGTGCCCTGAAAAAGCCACATGGTGTCCACGTCATTGCACCAGTGGACCGCCCACACTCGGCCCTACACGTCCCTTAATAAGCAATCGTCCTGATTCTCAATGTCGACTCGAAGCGCTCTTGCAGCAGCTGCTATCGCATCGCAAGTCAGCGTGTTGGCTGCTATTTTTCTTTTCAAGCCGAGCGCTGCAAATAACTTAAGTCAAGGCCGTTTTCGAAGAAACACGTGATGGAGGCGCATTAAATGGATTGTGTTTATTTGGAATATTTTTTGGGTTTGCGTTTGGGGGTTTGAATTGGGCGCGTTTTGCGTTGGGAATTTGGATTTGCGTGGCCCGGATGAGGTGTTGGGAAAAGAAAAAGCGAGTTGTTTTTCAAAATTGGATTTTTAGCATTGTTTGAAAGGAAATTTGTTTTTAAAATTGTTAAAACGACGAATTTTCGATTGTTTTTAAACATTGTTGAAAAGGCAAAATTTATTAATTGTGTTTGACATTGTTGAAAAAATTGATTTTTGACCTTGTTGAAAATACAATTGTTTTTCCATAATTTTTAACATTGTTGAAAAATTAATTTTTCAACATTGTTGAAAAAGAAAAATTTTAATTGCAATTTTTGTTCAATTCTTTCTCACACACATTTTTTTCAATGGCTTTTTAACACTGTTCAAAATGCATAAACAGTTTTTTATTCCTCCAATATAAATAAATTACTATACAACCATTTTTAATTGCTGCCCTTAATTGACTGTAATAAATGAAATGTTGTTTACAGTGTAACTATAAATATCTATAGAAGTAAATTGCTCATTTGATACACGTAAATAACACTGCATTTAATGCTTTTTCCATGAAGCAATTATAATTACGGTTTGAAATATAAAATCCCACTTTTTAATCACTTTGTTTACTATAATTTATTACTAGGGGAGCTAAATGTGTGGGGCCACGGCCGTGATGGTTGGCAAACTATTCTACACAATCTATAAATTTCATTCACAATATAAATAGCAAATGCTATGCAAGGTGACAGCTTGAAATGCACTCCTGTTGATGGCGACGGGCAGCCATTTTCTTCCAATCTAAAACAAACTAGATAAAATATAAAAATAATAAAAAAAAATAAACTTTTCTCATCCACCATGCCACCCTAATGTTTTATGCGAAATTTCAGAGCTCTATCTCCAATAGTTTAGCTGCAAAAAAATAAAACAGTGATTTAAATTCATCGTTCTCGTTGCGAAGCCGTTTGAAAAACAACCATTTTTTTTTATGGGGATGTTCTAAACATAAATAACTTTTTTCTTCTTCGTTTTTAAACTGGAATAAGGTCTTAATCTGTGCTACATACATAAATCGAGAAGTATATCGCGAAACAAAAACAAAACAATTATTTATTACGATTATTACTACGCGATTTGTTTTTTTTCGCCCATGTTAACCTATGGGAATTAGGCTTAGAAAATACAATCCCACAATTGGAATTATTTTGAATTTTCGAATTCTCCTTGGCCCATTAGCGACGATATCTGAATAAATCAAGTCACGTTTGTCCAGTCATCATCGTCTTAGGAGTTTAAAGCACGAAACCTTCGACATGATTGGCAAGACACTTGTCACTTAAGCACCTCTCCTTTTGATCGCCTCGAATTGTCTGGATGCAAGTGAAAAGCCTTGAGTAAATGATCGATCTCGGCGAGCCGGGCTCATTAGTCAGCCCATCAATTTGTGATAATGCGCTGATAACCAACTCGGCTCCATTCTTCTCTCGCCGCTAGGCAACCGTACAGGAAACCTCGCTACAACCAACATCTCGCAAAGCTAATAATCGACTTGCCATGCCCACCGTCGACTGGGTGGGACAAGTGAGCGAGATGGGGCAAAATAAACGCTCCCAAAAATTTTTTTTTTACTTTTTAAATTTTTTTTTTTCTTTTCATTTACCACTCTGGAAAATGCCAAGTCACTCAGCTTCATTGCCAAATCACTTGGCTCGCAAAATTATGGTCTTGGCAATTGTTTAGGACTTTTTTTCTTTGGGATTATGTATCAACATGGAGGAAATTGGTTTTAGGGGGGGTTGTTGGGGTTAAAATGATTGATTTTTTGGTTAAATGACCCCTTATAATTCGAGTATTAATAGTGGTAAGATGACAAGATGTTTGAAATTCTTGTCTCATTGCACACACAAAGGACATTCCACCATTGTGGGTGGTTTGCAGTGTCATGGCGGCGCTTTTGAGTCTTTAGTTGTGCCCCCGCATCCTTCAGAGTGTATCTTCATCACTCCACCCATTCCATGACCCCGTATTTACCCATTAACTTCTCATACATAAAAGCGTGTTTTTCAACCATTCAGCTTTTGCCTCTCAACAAGCAACACTTTCCTTCCCCTTTTCTTTTTATTTATTTATTTATTTATTTATTTTGTGTTTTTTTTTTTTGTATAAAGACACGCCATCTGGTATCGGAGTTGTGCAAAGTAAAGTTGAACGCCGTCTTCTTAATAACCTGTTTCTTGTCGCAAGACGCGCTACACTGAGTTTCTCGGAATTAAAATGAATAAATAATGTAGACGACGCCTGCGTTCCTCTCGTGGGAGGAAACGGAACTCACGTAGTGCTGAGGAACGCCATTCCAAAGTTAGTTATTGAGCTGAAGAAAGAATGAGGCAGGAGAAGGGGAAATGAAAAAAAAAAAATTTCTTTTGGCATTGGAAATGTTTCTTTCTTTCAAATGGAGACGAAAAAATGATCGCATATTCAAAGACTGTTTTTTTTTTTTCTTTTGGGTTTGGAAATAAAATGTGAAGCGAGTTTTTCTCACGACAAACAAACTATTACTTAATGGAGAAAGCGTTTTTACCTTTTTTTTTAAAACCTTTTTTGAATGAACAATTACAGTTAATGCAGGTAAATATTTATTGAGAGGAAGGAAATGATTGTTTGGTGGAAATTTACATAAAACATTAGTTGGGAAAGAAGTTTCCAAATGCAGAACGGTGATTTAGCGTAAATAAAACGTAGGTAACGGTGGTTTGGAGTAAATAAAGCGTAAAAAACGGTGATTGGTGTAAATAAAACGTACAAGTCGGTGATTTTCCGTGAATAAAAGGTCATAAACCGTTATTTTGCGTAAATAAAACATACACAACGATGATTCGGCGTAAATAAAACGTACAAAACGGTGATTTGGTGCAAATAAAGTGTCCAAAACGGTGATTTTTCGTGAATAAAACGTCAAAAACCTTTTTTTGCGTAAATAAAACGTACAAAACGATGATTCGGCGTAAATAGAACGTACAAAACGGTGATTTGGTGCAAATAAAGCGTCCAAAACGGTTATTTTGCGTGAATAAAACTTCAAAAACCGTGATTTTCCGTGAATAAAACGTCCAAAACTGTTATTTTGCATGAATAAAACATACAAAACGGTGATTTACCGTAATTCATGTCGTGGATGGGTTTTTTTTTTTTACGCCAGCCGTTTATTTACTTGTCGCAATTAGTACCGTAATAATTCGCTTACGACACGTTATTGCAAGAATACGTGTTTCCTTAGCGAGGTTATGTCGTGGGTAGGTTCGAAGAAGAAAAAGCGCACAAAAATCATTGAGTTCCGGTTGTTGTTTTGTTTAGTTTAATTCATTTTTATTGAACCATAGTTTCAAAGTCGTAAAACTTTAAATGGCATAGTTTTTATTTGCCCCTCGTTACAGTGAAATTAATTGCGATTGAAACGTGTCAACAAAAGTAATGGCGTCTGCACTACACTCCTTAATAACGGCTTTGACGTATGGAAATAAAAAATACACCCAAATGCAAATTAAACATCTTTCGTACTATTCATGTTTTCTTTGAAGTAGAACGTAAACTGTTTACGCTGCGAGTCTGCACATTGGCAAAGTGATTAAAAATTTACTCTACACCACACATGCGTAGTATAGAGTGAAAAGTGAAAACGCACACTAACCTAATACGCTGTGAAGTTGCCGCTGTTTGTGCAGCACAATTCGACAGCACGAAACTCAAAAATTAAAGAAAATGGTCTCACGTTGCTGCCCCCGCGCTTTCCCGCACAACTTCGCGCGCGCAAAGTATAAAAATAATTTTCTATTTATTTTCCTTTGTTTCAAATCTCGTCCGTTTAAACTGTTGTTGAAACCATTCTCATCGATGCAGTTGACAATTCACGTGCAAATATATTTCGTGCTAAATTATACATATCCATTTCCTCTCCCCGTCTCCCTTGGCTGTGTCAATTATATTAGCGCTTTTCATCCGGCGAACTGCCTAGAACGAACGTGAAAACAACTGCAGTTTGGTTCAATTAAATTTATTGCATTTCACAATGGAAATCAATAAGAAAGTTTAACTGACACGCATTTTCCTCTCATCCATCCGCTCCTGCGCCGCACCTAGCACGACATTTGTAGGTGCATTGTGCTAACTGATGATATGCCAGTCAAGGATACTTCATTGAAAAGTCTTTTCACAAAAGCGGAAGACGCCAAACCTCGCGCCTATGCAGATGGAGGGAACACTGGCGCCAGTAACTCAATATTTAAATTGTTTGCTCACGCGAGAAAAGGTTCGAGATGTAGGTTATCTGGCGCGCGCTCGCTTGCTTCATGCATTTTAATCAGACACTGAATCACCTCCCGCGTCCCCCACCCCACTTTCCTTCTCCCCCAGCACCCCCCGACACTCCCTTTCCACCCCCCTTTCATCCTCCATATCTCAATAGCTTTTCCACCATCAACAAGACAAAGTTTAGCTTGAAAGCAATCTGTCTAGTGCTTGTTGAGGAAATGCTTTAGATTGCAGTTTTCAAGAGGATGAGAATGAGAAGAAAGTTGGTTGGTTGGTGCGTTTTGCAGCGCCGCTTTTCGGCTGGGACTCGACCTCGTAATAAATTGCATTTGATATGCACAATTGCATAACACACAATTAGGATCAAAGAGACCGACTGCTCGGCGCACACATCTATGTTGCCTCGAAGCCCGTAGTTTTGCTAACACGTTCCATCTGTGCAGATGAAACGCCCACTGGCGGTCAAGTGAGTCATATGTGCAAATGAGAAGGGATTGAATGCCTTGCCTAGTCATGTGTGAGCCTATTAAAAGTGAAGGGTTTGACAGAATAAATAAGAATGCGATTTTGGAGGGAATAAATTGCGAGAGTAATTGGTTGAAATTGTGGGGATTTCGCAAGTTTGTTAGTTCGAGTAAAGGGTAATCGCAAATTGCGATTTTTGCGTTTTGTTGATGGAAATATGTAAGCAAAATCGCAACTTTTTCCTTTTTCTAAATAAAAATGTGTATGCAAAATCGCAATTTTTGCGTTTTTTATAAAAACGTGTATGCAAAATCGCAATTTTTGCGTTTTTTATAAAAATGTATAAGCAAAATCGCAACTTTTTGCGGTTTTATGGAAATATGTAAGCAAAATTGCAACTTTTGCTTTTTTTATAAAAACGTGAATGCAAAATCGTAATTTTTGCGTTTTTTATAAAAATGTATTAGCAAAATCGCAACTTTTTGCGGTTTTATGGAAATATGTAAGCAAAATTGCAACTTTTGCGTTTTTTGATAAAAATGTGCAAGCTAACTCGCAATTTTTGCGTTTTTTGATAAAAATGTGTAAACAAAATTACAATTTTTGCGTTTTTTTACAAAAATGTGTGAACAAAATCGCAATTTTTGCGTTTTTTTACAAAAATGTATAACCACAATCGCAATTTTTGCACCTTTACGTAAACGTGTTAAAAATAAAATTTATTTATATTTTTATTAGGGGCGTTTAAGTCATTAAAACGAAATCACACGACGGTTTACCAAAGATAGTAGTAAACTGTAAAAGTTTTCGCATTTCAAACTAATGACTAAACAAATAAATAAAACCCAAAATAGCCGTTTCTTATAGGCAATAAAATATTAGAATGTTGTTGGGAGTGCGCTGATCGTTAATGGAAAAGAAGGTAGAAACGAAACGAGTCCTTGAAAGCAAAGTGTTGTTAAAAGTGGCGATAGTAGGTAATGATGGTCAAACTGAGAACCACTTAAGCTTCAGGGTCGAATGGCGTTCACGCGCATCCGCCTTGAAAGATGGCTCTTCCGTTCTCCATGCCATTCCCTTGGCGCCACTTTTTCGCTAACCCGAGTCTTACTTTGATTGGTGCTCAAACGCTCGATTATGGCTGACGGGTAAATGCGTTAAAGCAGGCGCAGTTTCGACCCCCCGTACGACGAAAACGAACGAACGACGAAGGAAAAAAGAAATCGCATTTTAGATTTGCTCAAACTCGCGCGGATTCCGCTCATACCAGCATCCAGATTTACCCGCACCGAAACTTAAGCTGCAATTTAACGAGTGCCGACACTTTCACCAAGGGCTCCTAATTTATGGGAAGCGTTGCTCGCTGGGAGCAATGCTACGATTTATAGTGGCAACTTAAGCTCGGTTCCTGCTTACAAACGCTTGCCAAACACAATTTCCGCTCTCGCTCCAACAAATGTCGCTCATTAAAACGAGTATTTTCGCATTTTGTGGTATCGGATCATCAGATTAGATCGATCTTGTCTGTTTGCGCACCGATATCCATTGGATTCGAATCAGGGGCCCCACCCCCGAGTCCAGTTCGAAACAGGAAATTTGAATTAATTTGGAAATTAGGCAGGGGCCCCGGAAAAATTTTATTTTACCGGGGCCGCTCTTGGGGCCCTCTTGAGAGGGGAGAAGCCGGGGCAAATTCTGGGGGCCCGGCACCTGACTATGCTGAAAAAATGTTTTGTTTTCTGTGTTTGAAAATTAGGGAGGGGCCCGGAAAGTTTTATTTTATTGGGGTCCGGGCCCGCTCTCGGCGGCCCCATTGGGGCCCTCTTGATGGGGAAAGTCGGCACAAATTCCCGGGGCCCATCAAGGGCCCGGATTATTTTTCCGTTATCGGGCCAGGAATTATTTTTTTTCCGGGGGCCCGGGCCTGATCTCTGCGGCCCCATTTGGGCCTTCTTCATGGGAGAAGCCGGCACAAATTCCCGGGGCCCCTCAAGGGCCTGAATTTTTTTTCCGTCATCAGGCCAGGAATTATTTTTTTTTCCAGGGGCCCGGGCCCGCTCTTGACGGACCCTGCTCACGCGAGAACTTCTCTAAACACACTCGTGAGACTGCAAATGGATAATTAGTCATTTATACCAGCCGGGAAAAAGGGTTAGCGGGTCAAATCTGTTTCCGACGGGCGTCGTTTGGAATTGGGGGCACCGTGGAGAGCGCGTAGCTGGCCACAAGACGAAGCTAAGGAATAGCCGTGCACAACTGCACGTGGCATCCCGTCAGATACTTGTGGTTTGAAAGGCGAACACTCCCTGCGGACGAAATCAATCGTGCTGCTAAATTGGCAGCGAGGCCTGTGATTACGTTTAATTTTTTGACGTGCAATATAATAGAAATAACATTGATGTTGATGTTGATAAAATAAAGAAAGGAAAGGACGAAAATTAGCCCGTAGCGTGCGTGCATCTGTGCGCTTTCACTCGTTTCGATTCGTTTCGTTTGGTTTCGTTCTCTTCCCTTCCCTTCCCTTCCCTTCCCCAGTCGATTGGTGGCGATCAATGATTATGTCATGAGTGAGACTTGTTGTGCACGAGACCCACGGTCCCGTAGCATTCGCCAGGGAATTTGTGGCTGCTTCATTTATTGATCTGCTAACGTTATTAAGGATGACCATTAATCTGGGGCTCGCCATTGGCTGGCTGTGTCGTGGTGAGTGCACGCACTGCAGGCAAGCCCTGCACGGGGGGGAATTGAGTGAGGGGCTGGACGAGATTGTCCGCTCGAACGATGATCCTGTCGACCCGCGTCTTTGCAGGAAATGAAGCTGGCACGTAAGCTGCAGCGTCCTCTCTCCCCAGTCGCGCCGCGTCTCGTGAATGGGAGATGCGCGTGTCTTTTGTTCTTGAATGATGCGCGCGCATTTTCTGGCAAGTCATCAGTGCGGAAAATTTGGCGCCTAGTTTGGTGTGTCGGTGGCGCGTGCAAACTGGTTCGATAATGGTCGAAATTGTGGAGACGTCCTTTTGTGAGCGCGTCGACTAACAAAGCGGAATGCGAACGCAATGATGCCCTGGAGGGAGAGCAGAAGCGTTTCGTAAGGATGCCAGACAACTAATGGCAGAGTGAGGGATGTAGGGGTGGTGTCGTAATTACAGACGCCTGCGTTCGTTTCTCGGCCGCAATTCTCGCAGGCAGTGGCGCATGTTGCTCGCCTTCATTAAGAGCCGTTAAATTTATTCTAATGAGGAACGCTCAACTAACACTAACGCGTTCCACATGAGAATGACCACAGTGCTCTGAAAGAGATTCCAATTAAGAGACGCTTATTTAACGCTCACTAACCAATTGATTTCTTTCAAATTCGCAGTGCGATTTTCGCGAGGAATTATTTTTGTTGTTGTTGTTTGTGTTTTGTTATTTAAATAGATTTGCGTGTGTTTTAAGTGATGACAAATGTATCAAGGTTATTTATTTGAGGTTTATTTTGTACTTAGTCACCGGTGTGAATGGTGTAGAATTTGGTGGAACGCCACTTCATAAATCACATCGCGAAAGCCAAGTCGAGTTTGCTTCCAACAGCTTACGCCACTGTAGGGGGTCGTCAACAACATTACTGGACTGATACTGAGGGAATATTAATCAGCGGTCGAGGTTAATGACAATAGTTTTTTAAATTTTATTTTACTTTTTTATTTTTTTTATTTATTTTAGTGTGTAATTTCTGGTAATTCTTGAGAAATTGAAGGGGAATTACATTTATGGAGGAATTATTTTCTCCCCCATCAATTTCTCGCCCATTAAATTAGATTGCGCAATGAAGCGCGCCGCTTATTTTCAGTTGAAAGAACTTTGTGTAAATTACAAAACACAATTTTCTGACTTAGCGCAGATCACACTAAAGCTTTATTTTACTTGTTGTTTAAATTCCATCATTATCCTCCATCTGATACGACACTCGATTATGTAGGACTCGCGTCCTTTGCGCCTCGTTAGATTATATAACAAGTTTTATGTGCAACGCGTTCTTCGACCTCATTTCAACGAAGTACGAAGAAGAAGGAAAAAAACAAACATTTATTTCTCACGAGAAACGCAAGTTTTCATGGTTATAGTGCTCGATTGAGCTCGTTTTAGAGCTTTTAATAAAGCGATATAAATGTAATTGAGACTTTTCCCTCCCAGATGACGATATTTAAGGAACGGAAATAAAAATGCTCTTTTCAAATGGAAATTACGATTTTATTTTTATTTATTACTCAAATGATGTCATCATTTATTTTTTTTCCTTCTCATTTCACCCAAACATCTTTAAACGTTTTATGCGAATATTTCATCATAGAAAAAAATTGTTCCAAGAGTTCAGCAGGAAAACCAAGGGGCAGCTTCAAACCGTTTTTTGATTTTTCGTCTTTTTTTTTTTTGTGCGGCAAATCTTTAGTAGTTGTTGTCTAAAAGAAAAAAAACATTTATCTCAATTCGTTGTAAAAGGTTTTTCTTTTTTCCTTTTTCTTTTTTTCTTCGAGTTGGAGCAATTCTAAGACGCAGGGATTGAGAAACGCGTGCATGATGCGTTTTCGGGGCGAGTAATCAATAGGAG
>JAQIXU010001764.1:0-15303 GCA_034701245.1 Strigamia transsilvanica | reverse complement strand
AAATTTTGCAATTTCTTCATGAAATTTTGCAATTTCTTCATGAAATTTTGCAATTTCTTCATGAAATTTTGCAATTTCTTCATGAAATTTTGCAATTTTTCATGAAATTTTGGTGATATCATATCCCCAACATTGAAATCAGATAACCCCATTACTACATAATTACTAATTGATTCACAAATTGCAATTTTCCCCTTTCAAGGCACCTACTTAATTTGCTATTCAACAAAAATCGCTGCGTAACCTCATTAAATTCCAAATCCACGCAGTAACTTTGTTGTTAATACATTTCCCAACACTTTCTTTGAGTTTTTAACCAATCACAGACAATCTCGAACCACTCTAATCAGTCAACTCAAATCTTTTTCATCAATTTTAATTTCCCACCATTTTAACAACACTTATTGCTATTACTCCTTGCAGGCTGTAGCTCAACTGATGCGAATGCAATGTCGTTGCCACGGTGTTTCCGGATCCTGTGAATTAAAAACATGTTGGAGGACAATGCCATCTTTTAGTGAAGTCGGCGATTCTTTAAAACACAAATATGAAAGTGCAGTTCAAGTGATGCCGAAGTCACGTAAAAACCTTCGGCCAAGAGACAAAGTGAAGAGGAAGGTGCCCTTGTTGAAAGAAGATTTGGTTCACATCCACAAATCACCAAATTACTGTCTCAGAGACTTTAAAAAAGGCATTCTTGGAACCACAGGACGTTATTGCAATCGAACCTCGATCGGCCCGCATAGTTGTGATCTTCTGTGTTGCGGACGAGGTTACAATACTCAAATAGTGAAACATGTCGAGAGATGTCATTGCAAATTTGTTTGGTGTTGCTCCGTCAAATGCAAATCGTGTGTAACGATGATTGACATGCACACGTGCAAGTGAACTGGACGTGAAATTTTAATGAATATTTAATACATTTGTATCGACTTTCAAGTAATTAGATGGTTTTTATCTTAGCTTTGTAATGATCAAGCGGCATGTGTTGAGATAAATTATGTGTGTGAATTTGTACTGTTAAATATTTTACATTATACTAATAGTATCATTTTAAAATTTCTTTTGTTTTAGTTTTAGCTTAATACTGAATGTGGCGTTTTTCTTCTAGTGATCTTGAGTATATAAATTATTTTTTACCTAAAAGTCAATTTTTAGCAATACGCAACATTTGTAAATATGTAATAAAATTCTAAACTTGAAAAATTTGCTAGTAATTGGTGGGTACATGAATTTCAGGAAAAAAATGTTGGATTGGAGGTTTAATACTCCTGAATAAATGTAAACCACTAACGTACAAAGTGAATAGCAGCGCGACACTTCCGTTTTGGGGTGAACCCTACTGGCCGTGTTTTGAATTTGTCGTAGCACTAAAAATGAGTATAATTGTTGAAATTGTGAAATTCAAAATGTTACGTACCGGTACCCTCTTTGCAAACTTAAAATATGGAAATACCGTAATTCTTTTATTGCTAATAATATGTGCACGCAAATCAGAAGAAATAAATATTGTCATACTGGCGCCACTCGATCAAAAGTTGGCTGCTTCTTGGATCGCAGCACTGGCGGAAGCTGAAGATAAATATCGAGTTTTCATCCAAGCTTTGGTTTATCATTCCGCTGACATTCAACCGACAAAGTTGCAGCAATTCAAAAACTCAGCATACCATACATTCAATTTGGTGACAGGCAAAACTATCTACTCGATGACAGAATTGAAATTTACAGTTTGTTTGCCTTTTCTTTACTTAATTAGAAATGTACTACAATTTTCTCTTCACTTGTTTTTAAGGTTAAAGCAATTGAAGAGGCAATAGGAAAGACCATTGCTGATGGCTATTTTGCAGCTGTTGACCTACCAAAATATGAATTTGATTTATCTTTTAAGTTGGCAGATGTAATTGAAAAACTTTATGTAGCTCTGGTGATTACATCCAAAATCTATCCTATTAGGTTGGAAAATACGTTTTAGCAATCCAGTATGTAATATGGAGTGGAACTTTGAAATCATTGGTGTTACAGTGTGCAAATATTAAAACAATAATATATCAAGCAAATTAATTTCAGTACCTTGTATTGCATGCAGTTGGTATCTGGTATCTGGTATCTTTGAATTTTATTGGAACCAAAACCGCACACATATCTTAGTGTGTCCCTTAGACTTAGTAAGAGATGCAAGCCATGTCTTGCATTGGGAAATGCACTCTAGGAGCACTTGTTGGTGACCCCATGGTGGACGAACAACGCATGGTGCTGGATGCGCACACATGATTGAATAACCCGGATAACTACACAGTGCACTGTGCTGCGCCTGATAAAAACTACAATAGTAGTCAAGTATACAACAATGCCATTGTTTTGGAGAAAAAAAATGTAGTGAAGTAATGATAAAATTAGCCCTGTTTATGCTGCTTCTTTCTACTGTGCGTGTTTGCAGAGCTGAGAAACATGCCACACGAAACAGCACACATCGTGACACGTGTAATGTAACAACCGCCTGGGTCAAGTCTTTGCAACGTGCGTACAATGCTTACTTAAGCTTCTCCTTCAACGTTTCACAAAAACCATACCTTCTGAATATATTGTTTCTGAAGAAATTTCTGGAAGCTGCTGATAAATCCTTCAGACTAATTAAAGGGAGAACTATCGATACTATGTGCGAATTGGGAATGATAGTTAAGTTACCGGTACATGAAGTGATTGCAATTCGATTCATTCATTTTGGTTTTGTTCAGTTTTAAACCGGCATTTATGATCATTTCAGGTGAAAAAAATCTTTAATTCCTTAACCAAAGCCGTGACTTTTGGAAATCGTGCGTATGAAGATCTACTGATTTTAGACGAAGAGGAATTAGCTGCAAGTTTGTTACGACTTGTAAACAAATTGCAAACTGCTCTGGAAATAACGTCCAGTTTGGTTCCCTTTACAAAAAAACAAAATTAACTTAGCTCTCTTGTTTTGTGAAGATTTGTTCGTGAATTATGAAAAGTAATAAATTCAAAACAAAAACCCTTCGCGTATCTTGATAACGTCATCGCAACGTCACACAAAGTCACGTGCAACTGACGTTAAGTGCACGTACACATGTATGGTATATTACTCTTTAGTTATTTCACTGGGGAATCTGTACAGCCATGAAGCCGAAAATTAACTTGGTGAAAAATACTGTTCCCATGAAACAAAGTTCTAGAAATTCGCCTAACTGGTCTAGAATCGCGTCTGAAGCGTTAGTTACAGTGATTGCCAACAACATAACTAGTCTGAGTGACCTGAGCGGGAAAAACCAGGCGGTTTTGTCGAAAATTAATGAGGAGTTAGCGAAATTAGGATTTAACGTCGACAAAGAAACGCAAGACTGGATAAATACGAGTTTTAAGAGAAATGTTAAAAATGTAAGAGTTCAGGTTAAAAAAATATTGGAAGCAAGAAATAATGAAATGTGTCCAAAGGAACTAAAAGAATGCAAACAAATAATTGAACAACCAATGGAGATTGATAATGTGGAAATTAGTTCTATAGAATCGAGTAATGAAGTACTGAAACATTCAATTGGAGCATGTAAACCGGAAGATGCAGACTTTGGATTGCTAGGTGAGATAACAGAAGCTGATTTTCTGGGTTCTGATTTAGAATTGATTGACCCTTCAATTATTGATTTGGACTTGTATCTATTCAACGATTTTGGATTGAACCATCCCTATGATTTTGATTTAGATTGGTCCAGCAAGGAAACTGTATTTGAAGATATGCAAATTGATTGATTTGATAAAATTTATTTGTTCAATTTGGTCTCCTGATGCAATTGCAAGAACTGATAGCCTAGACAGGAATCATAACCATTTAAAGTTTATCTTAACTCTCAATTTTACCTTTACTGGCCGTGTGGTCAATGAATGTCGGGATGTACAAACCGCCTTTGCTTCTATGTGAAGCTCTTTTCTTAGTGGCGCCATCTATTTGCTTTACTTAAAACAATTTGCACACAAAGACGAATAATTATGAACACCAGATTTCGATGGTCCCAGTTTTTAAAAAAATGCAAATTTCATGCTCATTTGGTGCAAGTTGCCAGGATGGCCACAGACTTAAAACAGTTTGGAAAATAAAACAAGCGCAGCCAACATCCACGTGGTCGCAAAGAAACATGGCAGCAATCAAGTTGGAAATTCGACTAGTTACTAAATTTAAAATTACATTTATTATTAAATTATAGGAATTATTAATATACCGTAACTACTCGAATTATATCATGAATAACAATAATTTTTAACCCTTGCGGGAAATTTCTAAATTAATACAACAAAACAAAACAAAAAAAAATTATTTCTTGTGATTTCTTCCCGACTCGTCCACCCAAATACATCCATACTTAGCCAAGACGATATTCATGGTACGAGTGACGATTAACGATCGGTCGAACGGCACGCGGTAATTTTCGCAGATGGAAGTCCCAGAGATGGTGGAAATGGTGCAATACACATCGCCGCCCACCATAAACGCACTGTTTAATGTCCGCAATTCTTTATGCAGAAGAATCGCTTGATTCGGCGCCACAGTCATCTTCAGCTTGCTGGATTTTGTGCCCAGGCTTCCACTCGCACTGCTGCCATGGAATTTCATGTTCACGTTGGGACGTTCGTAAAGCAAATGCACTCGAACTTCTTTGTTGCACCCGTTCGCCAAATGCACTTCACTGCCACTACTTTCCACGTTGCCCATCTCGATGCGGATTGGATTTGGAGGTCGAAGTGAATGAATTTGGTCGGGAAATTCGTTTTGTGGACTCGTTGGACCACGTGATATGTTTTCGAATATGCAAATGTAAGTATGAGAAATATTTCCGTAATAATTTTTATTCTTGTGTTTTTAGATTTTTTTAATTTATAATTTATAAATATTTTAAGAATTATTTATTTTGTATAAAATGAAAAAATAGAAAACTCAGCTAGATTTTGTTCTGTTTATTTTTCCTAATTTTAAACTACATGACGAGAAATCGAGGAATACAAAGAAGATTTTTCAAATCCCGGGAGATTTAAAGATTTATTGAACATGGGGATTGTACCCAAGAATAAAATGTATAGTTGTTCGCAGTGATAAAATCAAAATGAAAAAAACGTGCAAAATAATTCAACTATATTGAAAAAAGGCAATTAAAATATTGAAACCCATCAAATTAAACCATATAAGTTAGAAAGATTTAAAATGGAAACATTTGCCAATTTCCTAATTGCTCTGTAGCACTGAGTAAACAAACTCACCATGTGTATTGGTACAGCGGAAGGAAGTATAAGCTCTACAAAGAAACCGTGTTACTATGCAAATTAAAACTCCATAAAATCAGAAAGCTAATTCACCTAAACCAATTGCAGTTGGTCCTTCTTTGAACACCGAGTTTACTGATATCGTAATCAATTCTTCAGTGTTTTCGGAACAAATTCCAAAGCTATTCGTAAACAGGTCATTGATCAAGTAATCGGTAAGTTTGTTGCTGCTGCTACTGATTTTTCTAAACTCTTCCTATTAAAATAGAATAACTTACAGCCAAATTTACAAAAATATAATCAAACTTGCTTTCTTACAGATTTAAATAATGTTCCACATATAGGTGCATCTGGAAAATCATAACTTTCTGCTTGGCAATAACTTGGCTGTAAGACAATAATTATGTTAAGCAGAGAAGTGAGAAAATAAAATTACTTACATTGGCTTTTATGAATCCGGTAAAGCAGCCACATATTTGCCGTGCAAACTGCAAATACAATTTTAATTTATACTTTTTGACTTGCATTTTGTTTGCGAGTTACTTTTCCATTGTCGTGTTTGATTAAATTCATCACAGCCTTGCAAGTTGAGCTGATTGTTTTGTCTCTCACTACACATTGCTAAAACAAATTTAATACGACTGTTAAAATTACACAAATATAAAAATAATACGCAACTAATTACATTATCATCAGCAGAAATTGTTGTTGTTAAAAATATTAAACCAAGGACGAAATAACGTTTGGAAGTCAATACAAACATGTTGAGATGTGGCAAGAGCATCAATTCGGCAACAACTAAAAGAAGTTTACCTTAATTAAATTGTGGTGCAAACTACTTCTGGAAATAAAATACTTACAATTAGACAGCCAGTTTATAGCCCACATCACAGAAAATTTTATTACTGTATATCCCTTGTTGAATAAAAAGTTGATTAACAGGTGGTTGAAACAAAGAGAGTCCTTAAGTCGGTTGTATTATGGTTAATTGGGTTTTTAACGCCTAAGCAAACCTTAATTTTAATATTTTATATTACAATTTTATATTAATATTTTATATTAATATATGAATTTAACATTTCTTAATTAATTTGATTCATTAGTTTTGAATTAATATTGATATACTAGATTCTAGAACATGTCGCAGAAGAAAATTATTTTTTTTCAGCTTAGTTTTATCATGTGCCGTCGTTTTCATGCTTATTTGACCTGCTTCTTGCTTACCAACTTTTGCTGGCAAACACGCTTGCTTGCTAGGTAGAAAAAATATCTACTGTTCGATCCTAGAGGGAGCCAGTGCAGTGTACACAAATATGGCGTATTCAAACATGCATGTGCAGCGTTTAAAAGTAATGCGATTGGCATTACTGGTTCTACACCTTCAGGAAAAAATACGGCCACAGTCTGTAGAGGAAATTCAGAAGGTGGTGGATCAATCTCTGTTGATCGGTTCACTGCAACACTTTAATTATTTCGATTTGGAAACGTCTAGTTTCCACAGGCTTTGATCATTTTGAATTCAATCAACTCACAACAAGCTCAACATTATTCAAGTATGTTATTGAAAAACTCAAGTTTGAGATAAGATTCGATCAAGGAAGAGAGAGACGAGAAATGTTACAATTTATTTCTTTATTCCTTTTATGCCTTATTATTCTTATTATAACTCAGAATAAAATTCATTGTTATTTGCAGTTACAGACACCAGTGATAAAATCAAAATGAAAAAATGTGGAAAATCATTGTATTGTATTGAAATAATGCAATTAATACATTGAAACACATTGCACCAAATCAAAATTTTAATACAGAAACATCTTAGGTGGAAATATTTGCCAATTTTCGGACTTCTCTGTAGCATTGAAGAAATAAACTACCCACGTTTGTTGGTAAAGTAGATTGAAATACCGCTTCTACAAAATAAACCGGGTTACTGCTTACTATACAAACTACAACCTCACTAAAATCTGAAAGCTAATTTACCTAAACCTTTTGTAGCTGGTCCATCTTTGAAGAGTGAATATATTGATTTCATAACCATTTCTTCATTCTTGTTGGTACATACTCCCACAAAATTCTTAAATAGCTCAGTGTTCAAGTAATCAAAAATTTTGTTGTTGTTGGTACTCATTTCTTTATATTCTTTCTATTAAAATAGAATAACTTAGAGCAAAATTTACCAAAAAAAAAATTTGCTTTCTTACAGATCTAAATAATTTTCCACATTCTGGTGCATGTGCAAAATCATAACTTTCTGCTTGGCAATAACTTGGCTATCAAAAAACAATTTTATTTTTTAAATTATGTTAAGCAGAGAAGTCAGAACATACAGTTACTTACATCAGCTTTTAAGAAGCTTGTAACGCAGCCACATATTTGCTGACCAACCTGCAAATACAATTCTATCTTATACTTGTTGACTTACAATTTGTATACTAGTTACTTTGCCATCATCGTGTTTGATTGAATCCTCCAAAGCCTTGCAAATTGAGCTGGCTGCTTTGACCGGCACTTCGCATCCCTAAAACAAATTATCACGACTGTTAAAACTGTAAAACTATAAAAACAATATGCAAATAATTAGTACATTATCATCAGCAGAAATTGTAGTTGTTAAAGCAATTAAACCAAGGACGAAATAACGTTTACCAGTCAAAGGAAACATGTTGAAATTTGACAGGAATATTAATTTGACACCAACTAGCTGAACACCAATATTCGGTTTGGTTAAACCTTGAAATTTTGTTATCTGATGTTTGATTCCACCTGAATGATACCTGTGCATCTGCTACCACAACTGTTGAATAATGCTTACATAACCTATAAGAAGATTTATGATAAAAGGGGTGGTCTCTGGGTTCAATAAAATATTTGTATACTAGGATGATCTGTTAATTGCTACAGTAACTTTTAACTTGCATTTAGTGGTGCTCAGGAAAGTATTACAGCGTTTGGCACAGGCAGGTTTGCGACTTTGTCGCATTGCGTATTCAAACATGCATGTGCAGCGTTTAAAAGTAATGCGATTGGCATTACTGGTTCTACACCTTCAGGAAAAAATACTACAACAGTCCGTAGAGGCAATTCAGCAAGTGGTGGATCAATCCCTGTTGGCAGAAGCGAAATTTTCAACATTGGTAACATAGATAAAATCATATAATTTTTAAAAACATCTTATGTTTCAGATACAATAACATTTCGAAAATTACACGTGTGGATTGGCAATAGTGGATTCATAAACCGTTACTGAGATTCTCTTATGAGTGTTTAGAGACGCACTACAGAAAATGACACAAAACGCAGCTCCACGTCACCAGGTGGAGCTGTATCCCCGAAGAGAACTTTGTACTTCTCACAGGGCGGAACCGGAAGTAGAGTCACATGACACTAACGTGTCAGCAACTTCCAGTCAGCAGTTCGTTCGCAACGGTCAACGTGCATGGTCACATGACCACACACGTCCGAAACGTTCAAACGCAAAGAGAATGATGGAAAAGGAAACAGAAGTGACTTGAAATAGTCACAGAGCGCCGTCCTGGGAGCCTACTGGCCACCTGGTCGGTGTTCGATCAGAGACTGGGTCACTGCAAAGTGGCCCAAACACAGGGAAACTTCTGGGACACTTCCCCTAGACATCAAATAAAGGCCTAACAAACAAATAAACAGTGTTCTAGTCGGATTTTCCCAAAATATGAGTTTGTTTAGCATCCTTCTGGTGCCCCAGCACTGGTCAGATGTCCGAATCCCACTCACATAGTTTCCATAGGTTTTGATCATTTTGAATTCAATCAACTCACGACAAGCTTACCATTATTTAAAGCATGTAATTGAAAAACTCAAGTTTGAGATAAGATTCGATCAAGGAAAAGAGAGACGAGAAATGGTACAATTGATTTCTTTAATCCATTGTTATTTGTAGTTACAGACACCAGTGATAAAATCAAAATGAAAAAATGTGGAAAATAATTGTATTGCATTGAAATAATGTAATTAATATATTGAAACACATATCACCAAACCAAAATTTTAATACAGAAACATCTTAAATGGAAATATTTGCCAATTTTCGGACTTCTCTGTAGCATTGGAGAAATAAATTACCCGCGTCTGGTGGTAAAACAGATTGAAATATCGCTTCTACAAAATAAACCGGGTTACTGCTTAAAATACAAACCAAAACCTCAGTAAAATCTGAAAGATAATTTACCTAAACCTTTTGTAGCTGGTCCATCTTTGAAGAGTGAATGTATAGATTTCATAACCATTTCGTCATTCTTGTCGGTACATACTCCCACGAAATTCTTAAATAGCTCACTGTTCATGTAACCAACAATTTTGTTCTTGTTGTTGGTACTCATTTCTTTATATTCTTTCTATTAAAATAGAATAACTTACGCAAAATTTACCAAAAAAAAAAAATTTGCTTTTTTACAGATCTAAATAATTTTCCACATTCTGGTGCATGTGCAAAATCATAACTTTCTGCTTGGCAATAACTTGGCTATCAAAAAACAATTTTATTTTTTAAATTATGTTTCCAGAGAAGTCAGAACATAGTTACTTACATCAGTTTTTAATAAGCTGGTAAAGCAGCCACATATTTGCTGACCAACCTGAAATTCAATTCTATCTTATACTTGTTGACTTACAATTTGTATACTAGTTACTTTGCCATCATCGTGTTTGATTAAATCCTCCAAAGCCTTACAAGTTGAGCTGGCTGCTTTGTCCAGCACTTCGCATTCCTAAAACAAATTATCACGACTGTTAAAACTGTAAAAATATAAAAACAATATGCAAGTAATTAGTACATTATCATCAGCAGAAATTGTAGTTGTTAAAGCAATTAAACCAAGGACGAAATAACGTTTACCAGTCAAAGGAAACATGTTGAGATTTGACAGGAATATTAATTTGACACCAACTAGCTGAACACCAATATTCGATTTGATTAAACCTTGAAGTTTTGTTATTTGATGTTTGATTCCACCTGAATGATACCTGTGCATCTGCTACCACAACTGTTGAATAATGCTTACATAATCTATGAGAAGATTTATGGGAAAAGGAAGTGCAATGTAAGAAAACTAAATGAATAACCAGCTTATGTAAAAAAAATTTTAATCATTAAATAAATCTTATGCAAACACTTTGTATAAAAATTTTTCTGCCATTCAAAATCTATTTACATGAAATTAAATAAAGGCTGATGCTAATTCCCCTGAAAATTCAGGGGAAATTGCACACAGGCTATTTCCACTGATATTTCAGGAGAAATAGCACACAGGCTACTTCCACTGATATTTCAGGGGAATTAGCACACAGGCTATTTCCACTGAAATTTCAGTAAAAATCTACTCATTTTATTGCCACTTCAAAATTTGCCACGTCGCGCTTATTCATACTTGATAGCTTTCAAATTTTGAATTTCGCGCCTTTTTAGCGTATTTAGCGTATTGCGACAATACGCAGTATGAATAAGTGCGAGTCGCGGTTAGGACGGGATTCTTTAAATAATTCCCAATGAAACTAAAAAAGTGCAACAGTGTAATTTTTGCCGTATGAATTGCCAATCTGGGTTGCTCAGGCCCCATGGCCTGGCGGTGCCACTTTTCCACTAAGGTAAAACCTGAAAATTTATTTCAATTTACCTTTTCTACAAAACCTGTTGTGATTGGGTTGTTTTCTTTTGTAATTTTCAATTTTAAAGCGTGTTTTATACATTTTTGTAATTTAGATTTTGTTACCTATTCTTTTACATTTTACGGTACGTATATTTGAATTAGCACCGGTATTTGATGTATTTAACCATTTTTAAGTAGATTTTTATAACAATTATATTGAAAATTTTAGTTCATCTAACAGTAAGATCGGGCAATGTCCGAATCTGATTAATAAAAGCTACGTTTTATTGAAACAAGCTTTTCAATATTTTTTTACTTTTTATTTATCTACTTTCTATAAAATATCCTTAAATTTCGTGCCGTTTTGCAATAAGAATGCTATTATTTTACGTTGTAAATACGAAATGTAGGAATTTATCCGTTCAAAAATACATTTTACACTAAACAAATGCATTTTCTGCCTGGGTGCAATCTTTCGAACTAACATCGCGGTCTTGCCTTGTGACCACAGAATAATATTGTAGTAAATAGTATTATTATTATTCTATTTATAATAATTATTATAATTATAATTATGATATTATTCTGTGTTGTGACAGCAAAAATCCTGTAGTAGCGGGTTTTAGTAACACCCTGCAATGTCAGGTTTTCCTAGCTAATAACGGATAATTGTTTACTGAGTCCGTGGTTTCACGTTTGTATTTTTATTTTTATTTCTATTTGTAATCTTGATTTTTATTTTATTTATTTTTTATAGTTGGGGGATCTAGAACTATCTGAAAGTTGTCGACGAATCCTTGGTCCACAGTGGCTGGTCTACAGCCGTAGTCATCAGACATATTGAAGGTACGAAACGAACACCCAGTTATCAATCATTTAAAATGGAACAAAAACGGACGCTTATTATTTAGAAAATTTGTTTGCCTAATATTTGACTTCTTTTAATTTCAGTGAGCTCATTTTCAATGTGATTGAATGACATCTATCATACTCGGCTTGAAATCTCGTTATTTATTTTCAAATTCAAAATGCAGAGTAAACAACAGCGCTTCAGTTGCAGTCGGTGTGATTACTCGAGTTCATTTTACTCATGTTTCAAGACACACATGATGATACACGTCCGTGCAAAACCCCTCAAATGCCTCGTGTGTTCAATTTCATTTAAGACTAAAGAAAGTTTGATTGTCCACACGCAATCTCATACCGGGAAAAAACGATTGAATCGCCATTCACGCGCTTATCCCCGCACCCGAAGCAACGATTTGAAGAAAAATGTAATCACCAATTCAGCAAACAAACCATTTACTTGCCATTTGTGTGTTTATTCTTGTTGTAGTGCAAGGTTTTTGGCCTATCATGTAAAAACGCATAATGGAGAAAAATTAATCAAATGTTACATATGTGATTATTTTTGTATTGGAAGTAGGGAATTAACAAAACATGTCTTAAATCATACGGGAGAAAAACTATTCAAGTGTAACGAATGTAAATATTCGTGTAAAACTGCATCCCATATGACTAAACATCTAAGAATTCACAGTGGAGAAAGATCGTTCAAGTGTCATTTGTGTGATTATAAGTGTAGTCGAAATGGGAGTTTAAAACAACATATTTTAACTCATACAGGAGAGAAACCAATCAAGTGTGATTTTTGTGCTTACTCCTGCAATGAACGTGGGCATTTAAAAGTGCACCTCCGAATCCATACGGGAGAAAAACCATTCGCGTGTCATTTATGTGATTATAAGTGTAATCAAAGTGGGAGTTTAAAACGACATATTTTAACTCATACAGGAGAGAAACCATTCAAGTGTCATTTATGCGCTTACTCCTGTACTCAAAGCGGAAATTTAAAAAAACATATTGCAACTCATACAGGAGAGAAACCATTCAAGTGTCATTTATGCGCTTACTCCTGTACTCAAAGCGGAAATTTAAAAAACCATATTGCAACTCATACAGGAGAGAAACCATTAAAGTGTCATTTGTGTGATTATTCTTGTGCACGTGCGACTTGTTTGGATAATCATGTAAAAACACACACTGGAGAAAAAACAATTCCCGTGTCATCTTTGCGCTTAGTTCAGCATTTGTGAGCATGGGTTGAAAATTGATTATTCCAATGCGCGTAGTTATGGTTTGAAAAAACATTTCGTACAAATTTCATGCAAATTAAAAATCATTACATATTGTTCATACGTTTACGACAGTTTTTTGTTTTTGCGTTTATTTCTGTCCATATTTTGTCAGCATTTTGATTGTGTTTATGTTCTCCTAGTTGTATTTATTATTAAAATGGAATTGTTTTTTGCAATTCAGGAATTCAGAAAACTGTAAAATTTGTTAGAATCGATGTTGTCCACGAAATAAAACGTGTTCTGATCTGACAGTTCCACCGAAAACAATTTGTGTAATTTTCTCACTTCAAAAATTCCAAGAAAAAAAAGAAATGTTTTATTGTATTCTGGAATCTACTGGACCGGCTGGTGGTTTTGCGGGGCCTCGGGAAAAAGTTATTAGTGGGGTCTAAAATTTTTGCAAAAAGAATTTTTTATCCTAAGAATTTCCTCAAAGAATGTTAAACAAAAAGTTATTAGTGCGGGTCAACTCTGAGCGCTGTGCCTAGGTCAGGGGCTCTCAAAACACAAGGAGGGCGCATTTAATTTTTTTTTAAATTTTTTTTATAATTTAAAGGGTTTGGGGACATTTCACCGGGTGACTTTTCACCGGGCGACATTTCACCGGGGTCATTTCACCGGTGGGACGTTTCACCGGTGAGACATTTCACCGGGTGACATTTCACCGGACGACAAAAAAATATATTTTTCAACGTGGAAAAAAAAATGTAAAACATTAATGGTCATTAAATTACTAGAAAGAGCGAGTCCCGTTTGCAGAAAATAAGATAAAAAACGAAAAAAAAAACCAAAAACCGCCCGGTGAAATGTCACCCAGTGAAATGTCCCACCAGTGAAATGTCGCCCGGTGATAAGTCCTAACACCAATTTGAAGTTTTAAACTGCAATGCTTTGGTCATTTTTTGGGACCCCACTTTAAAAATAAATTAGCGTAGAACAAGTAGGACATATTGATGTATTGTGACATTATTGTTCACATGTTCGCAGAAACGTTTTATATCCGCATTTATTCGTACATTTTAGTTTTGTATTTAAAAATGGAATTTTTTTCAACTCAAGAATTCAGAAAATTAGAAATTTTGTCGATTTATTTTTTCCATAAAATCAAATCTGTGATTGTATTTTGTTCTCGCTTTATTTTGAATTTAAAACATGTTGAAACACAAAAACCAGTGTAAAAGAAATTATAAATGTTGTTCATAAATTGTAGATGATTCTAAAGCTCGGTCGCATATTGTACAACAGATGGCGCCATCAGTCTGGTCATTCATGCCCTACCCACAATCCCCTTCATGGGTTGCAGTCCACATGTGGGACAAAGCTTCGAGCTCGGCTTCGAGGCACCGCGCGCTTTTGCAGGTGAGAAAATCATTTGGTTTTATTCTAATAATTGAGGTAAGATATAACGGAACTGAAATTGATATTTCTAAACATACTTACTACTTTTTTTTACAATAGTTTACTTGATCTATCAGTTCCACAAGTCTATCCAAAGATACCTGGCAGCAGTTAACTTCTGCTGAAGAAAAATCATTCAAGCGCTATCTTTGTACAGATTGTCAGATTGATGCATTCAGAAAAGGTATTGATTAATGAAATATTTAGCAACCACACTGAAGCAGGGTCGTGCCGTGTTATGATGCTGCGTAAAGGGACGGCATGAGACGACGATTCACTTTTTTGACGCCGTTTTTTCCCGAAAGGCTCACTTTATCGAATCTTGGACAAATCTTAACAAATCCAGAAAATCTTGGACAAATTTCAACAAATTCAGGACATTTTGGAACATTTCGAGCAAATCATGACAAATTTCGAGCAAATCATGACAAATTTCGAGCAAATCATGACAAATTTCTGAACAACTTTTCACAAATTTCTGAACAACTTTTCACAAATTTCTGAACAACTTTTCACAAATTTCTGAACAACTTTTCACAAATTTCGACCAATTTCTACAAGTTTGTCACAAAGTTTCCCGGTAGAAAATTATTAAATAATGCGCAATTAATTGTAACGTGAGTAGCTCACGACGCTAGCTTGCTTTATTGGGCCACTAGCGACATCTAGTGGCAACATACAACGTTACATTAATATCGGCTTTGCAGATTCGTGGAAAACCTTTAGTTGATGAATACTGTCAGATGCGGGCTTTAAGTATCCAAGTAATCCAATCCTTACCGGACGTGTGTAGAATTAAGGATTCAATTAACCAAATGAATGGTTTGGGCACCAGTCGAGAAAGTGACAGAACAGAGAAAAAGGCTGACAACCAAAAA
>JAQIXU010001763.1:0-15316 GCA_034701245.1 Strigamia transsilvanica | reverse complement strand
GGCCTTTATTCCTGGTTTCTTCTTAGTCCCTTGAGATTTTGGGTGGTTCTTTTGGCGCCCCGTTTTTTTTTCTTTTCCTTTAAATCTCGTATAGATTCTGCTCTTTTGTAAGCTGCGTGGGCAGAAATCTTTAAGTAGCTGAGCGGCCGAAAATTAAATAAAACTGGTCTCTTGTGGATCCCTTCTTGTCTATTTCAACGGAAAAGAAAAATGGCGATGTGAAAAAATGGGCCGTAATTTGGATTGGCTGAGAAATCAATTGCAGTGTTTTGGCCGACTAGGGAACTGCATAAGTATATGTTTAAAGAAATTGGTTAAGGGAAATTGAAGCTAGTTTAATTTATAGGCTTCATTAAAAGTTGCTTACAACATGCTTAATGGGATTAAGGTCCAACTCACTAGGCTTGCATAGTTGCTGTATTGGATTAGGTCTTATTAGTGATAAATCGATTAACAAGATATTTTGGAATTTTGGAATTTTAAAATTTAATTCATTCATGTTAAAGGAGTTTTAAATCGAATTAATTTAATTATTTAAGGTTCTCAATTGGGGTATATGGTAATCCGGTCTACGACATGATAGGAAAACATAATTCGTGGTATTATATGAGCACTTGTAAGTTATTAATTAATTAATTACAATTTTTTGAGGGAAAATAGCGAGATTAGTGCGTGTACAAGTAAAAAATAAAGAGGGCAACGTGAGCGAAGAAGCGTGAGATGTGGTTTGAAGCGTGATTAATCGCAAGTGACATGTATAACTAAAATTGAAATTCTAATTCTAAACTGTGTAATTGGTGCTTTTAGAACACCCAGTAAATCTGACATGTCGGTTATCGTGTTTGTTCATTTTATTTTGAATTACTCGGATTTTACGCTTAGTGTTTATAATGTGAGGAACGAACAACACTTTGACGAAGTTAGAATTTATTATTTAGAATTTTGATGTCAGTTTAGGAAATTTGATTTTGTAATTTTGGTCGAATGAGGTTTTGATTCTTTTTGGTGTCAGGTTTATGCCGTGAGATTATCTGACATTTTACTTTGATAACGTCATTGAATTGTGACATTGGAACTTCGCCGTCGTCGTCGACGTGTTCGGTGTGGATTTCGTTATCAGGACTTGTCTTACTGGATTTGGATTGTGGTTTAATGAGAAAGGCCGGGTTGGAAAGATAAAAGGGAATGCAAAAGACAGATTATAGGCCTAACATTGTTGATAAGGATTAATTGCCTGGTGTCCAAAACTGAGAAATGCGTTCAAGGTTTAGCAGTGTGACAACTGGATGACTGTACAAGAAATGGGTGAAAATTAGAGAGGCAAAAAAGGGGGAAAGCGAGATAAGCGTAAATCGAAAATGAAACAAGGTATGGCATGAATGATGACAGTTAGTCTAATAGAACAAACATTGCTGGAAGCAGATAGAATGTTAGGTCGGGGGCGTGCACTGTCAAGAGTCATTGGTTGTCTGTTTTCTTCTAGACAGCAATGAAGGAAATGAGCCAAGTCACGTCAGAGACGCTTCTGACCCAAATTGTTCGGAATTGATATTTCAAAGCGAAATATATCCGAGGAAAAAAAATGAGGGGGGTCGTAAAACGCACTTTCTTTTGCATTTTATTTTATAAAATGAAAGAAATTTGCAAGGCGTGAAACGAGAGAGGGGATTGTTGCGCTATTAGCAAACTCTCGCTATCTTAACTCAATAATTGACCAATAACAATTCTAATGGGCCGCGTTTGGCGTTAATCTCGAGCGTTTCATGGACAGTTATGTTCTGGCCTTGTAGTGGAAGAGGCCCCCTGGGGAGTTGGGCTAATTGGTGCCTGCAACAACTAATTAAAAATCGCCGCGGTAAAGCGCGAGTGCGTTTTGTTTAGAGCTGACTTTTGATGCTAGTCGAGTGTGTTGATGGGTTTCGATTTAAGCTTTGTTTTTAATTGATTGATTCGTGTTAAATTAATGGGAAATTTATTTGATTCGGTCTGGGTCCAATGGGGTCAATATTGGATTTAAAAGGAACACGTGTAGCGGATTAATGAGGATTTAACGCTTAAATGGAACGAATTTCTTGCAACAGGAGAGCGAGTTTCAGTAAAACTAAAAAAAAATGAAAAAGTTGTGAAAAGCTTTCAGATTTTATACATTTTATATTCAAAAATAGTCAATTTGTGTTTACCAAAAACGACCGTTTGTTGTTGTTACACAAATTGTAATATAAAATCTGTCATTACCATATCTGTCACAAGTTGCATTGCCTCCGAACAATAGTTTTAAAAAAGGTATGTTTATTTTTTTTATTTGAAATGCATGTGCACTTGAATTTATAGGCAATTGGTAAGGAGACTAGGACATGAGTTTGCATTTTATCAGCATGCAATTTTTGAGTATGGTGTTGAATGGTTTAATTCACAATTGATTGCACCGCGTGTACATAATTTGCACACTGAATTTCAAGTGCTAAGATAAGTCGAAGTTCTTTATTTTTTCACTCGTAAAGTGTAGTAGAAAAAAAAAAGGAAACGTTTGATGACTTTTTTCCCCATATGGCGAAGGGAGGAGAAAGAAAAAAAAAGCCATTCTCCATTCATGCGGTGGCATTGTGCTAAAGTCATGCAAAGTTCGACAGCATGCAGTTGGCATGGTTACCACTAATTAGGAAGAAGGGAGGGATGCAGAGAGGCTATTAAATGGAAAGTCCTTGAAGAATAAAACTCTTTAAAAAATACCTCGGCTCCTCCTCATTCATCCCCATCTTCTTTCCTCTTGTTGTTGCCGAGTGATTAGAGAAGGATTTGAGCTCTTCAGCCTTGCTCGTTCAAAACCCTTTCTGTTCTTAATCTACCAGCACAATGCCCAGTAAATGAGGGGAAGGGAACATTCATTCACTGATGACGTCGATGACAGTTTGCGACCAGTAAACTTTCTCTCGCCAATTTAATGAGATAAAAAAGAATTGATTTTTTAGAAGATAAAGAAAGGAAAGAAAGCATTTTTCCGTCTTAAGAAAATTACACCGAAAAATTGGATTACGCTATAGGGGTGCTGAGAAACAGTTTTACAACATAATTTTATTTTTATTGCGTAAAATTAAGTCCAAAACACTCTTGTGTCCAGTGTCGTGTCAAAGGTAATGACGTCACGACCTTTAACAGTGGTTGGACCACATGAAATTTTTATAGCCAACCTAGCCAAAACATGACCTAACATTTTTGGGGACCTTTTTGAGCCTGATTCCGGGTCCTAAGCACGTACCTAGTTTGCCTTTGTCGAGTCGCGGTTTTGCTAACACGAGTGATAATGTTTTAAGAGTTGCTGAAAGTGTCGGATTTGCTGCAGAGCCGCACCTAGTGTTTTGATTGTGAATTATTGGCGGTTCTTGCACGTGTGTGTGAAACAAATAAATCCGACGCACTCATTAAAAATGGTAAATCCTTCATGAAATATAAGCACGGATGAAATTGATTCACGCATGCGTTAGCAATTATAGGATAGCAATTGAATTTATTGTACCAACATGAGTAGAAACGTGCTCGTATTAACGGAGATGAGCAGCCATGGCGGCGTGTGGTGTGGGAGGGGGGAGGACGAGAAATTTCTTGTGTTGAGAAAATCTAATTTATCGCTTGCCGTCTTGTATAGCAGCAGATTGAAAATGTTTGCCTTCCATATTTTATTGCTCACAGAGCTCGTTACGCAGCCTAAGATGTCGCCTGCAGGCGTCAGGGTCGTCACACGTTGTGCCATCATCTGTTTTTTGGTGACTGCAGGCAACTGGCACACGTTTCGTGTCATTCGTTCGGCACTCGCTCGTTGCATTTTCAACTTTTCCATGTGCTCATTTATAAAAACGGGAAGTGATTCTGACATTACACACTCCAGCAACCCGCTTAAATACATTAATGGATTTTTTAAAGAGGATATAAGGTGGTGGGATCAACAAAGGTTTTATGAGTCATGGATCCTATACTGCACGAGAGATGAGTGTTTTGAGTGGTGAAATTAAATAGCTGCTTTTTACTAGGTGCAGTGAGAATTTATTACCAAGGTGCCTTTTATATGCTTTTTATTTATTTATTCCATTATTTATTTATTTATTTTAATTTAAGTTGTCATGGGAATGAGGTTGATTAACATTTACAAATAATGTAAGTTGTTAAACGATGAACGTGCTTGAGACTTAATTAAAATTTGCGTTTCTGCGTGTAATGTCATTGGGTAGTTTTTGACTTGAAAAATTGATGGTTGAATTGATTAGATAAGAGCCGTTCCTGGTTATATTTATCATTACACACGATATTTATCATTAAATATTTATGTAGCATGACAACTTTAAAGTCTGAATTGAAGCGGGATTAAGGCATATCAGTGAATATTGCAGTCTACGAAATATTCTTAACTTCATCACACGTGAAACCATTTAATTTATGTCAGCTAAGGGTAATCCGTGTTAATTTGCCATAAATTACAGGTTGAATGATATGTGTAGAGATATAAATTCACTCTGCAGATATGGGCTGCAGGAAAGTGGATGCATCGTTTCGCTTAATTTTCTTCCGTTTCTCATTACGATTCCACGATGACTATTACGAATGAGGGTAATAAACCACTTTTAGAAAAAGTATAAGTTTGAAGAAAAAAAATTCATCGTTTAGTGTAATCAATTTTTTTTTGTTAGGGGAAAAGAGAGTGAACTCAGCTTTGTGAAGCAATTCAATTAGATAGTTCATCTACGATCGAAACCATCCTTCCTTTAGAACCTTAGCTAAAGGGATGAATTCATCAAGCGCGTTTTGAGTTCCTCTTCATAAGTAGTGATTAATGCTAAAAAGGAGCTGTCACTTGCATTACAGCCTATGACTATATACGTGCGTGGAGGGGCAATGACAAATTCTTGACGCATGCACGGCAACCGTAAGAGAAAAATTAGCGTTGGTTTATCTATGGGAAAGAGAGATTAATGTGATTGATTGACTAATTAATTGATTGCCTTGATTGATAACCTGATAACACGCAAATTTGATTGGTCAAATAAAAGCACTTAACCACCAGTAAAAAATCGTTTAAACTTTTTAAAAAATATTTTTCTTCGTACTTTTTTAAACCGGAAATGGTAATGGTGCGCAATTCCCATTTTATTGAAATAAATGTGGGCGTTTTATTTTTATTTTTGGCTTTTTTCTTTTCTCCTAAACCTCAAAAAAATCACAGAAAAAAAATATTTTTTTAAGTATAACAAATGTTTGAATTTTATTTTCCACTTTATATTTTTTTTGGATTTCGTTTTGTCAATTTTCGTTGTCTATTTCTCTTCTTTTCGAGAATATTTTAACTTACACGGGCCCAGTCTAGATATGAAAAATTTAGCAGCGCTGTGGTGTGGCAACTCCGTGAATTATGAGCCAGTAAAAGTCAGCGAAACATCACGAGTCCAGTCTTCTCTTTCCATCTGACCCTGAAACCTCATCTCCCACCCCTTTACCTTATTCCCATTTCTGGTAGGGATTTTTTTTTCCCATCTGGTTGGACTCTTGTGACATAAGCAATTGTCCCTTTGGTGCTTTTCTAATAAATCAAAACTTACTCCTATTTCACTCAGTTTGTTTTCTGCTTTTTGATGTTATGAAAGAGGTAGATCTTGTTTCTCATTATGACCACATGTGAACTTCTTCAATATTTTAAAACTTTTTTTATGTGGTGGGGAGAGTGATTGTGTAATGTAATGACATTAGCATCGTGCGCTCATTGTTTTTTATATTTTTTATTTTCAAAAATAAAATTTGCATTTTTAAATATTTAATTAGATGCTATTAATCATTAAAAAGTGTGGTTTTTGTTATATATTTTTTTAAAAAAAGAAAAATGTTTATCTTGAAAAATCAAATATATTGGGGCGTTAATTAGAGGTTTTCGAGTAAACAGCAGCTAAAATTTTATGTCAAGACGAAAGTACTTGTAGGATAAGGTGAATTTCTTGACCATTAATTGTTGACTCCCTAGAGAGATTAATTTTACTCACTAAAAGATAAAATTTTTAGAAAAATGTAATGAATAATTAGCAATAAATTTCCAAGTTGTATACGTTTTGTTTTTATATAAACAAACCCGAGCTGATGATATCTTGAGTAAATAAACGAAACAAAGCAGTTAATTTTGTATATAACTGTTATTTCCCAATAAAACCATTTGAGGTGGAAAAGCAGACTCCTCGCCATCTTGAATTTCGTAAAATCGATGTTGTAAGACGCGGCGAAGAGTTAATTATATTTCTTTTTAAGGCACATTAGTGTCAACTGAAGATATTTTCAGAGGAGAAGAAATTTAAATATTCAGTTATTTGAGCAAATTTGCTCGCTTAAATTCAATTTGTCACCAAAGCAAATATCGCAATTTATAGGCTTATAATTTTATTTGAGTTTTTTATGCGTGGGCACCACAGTTTATGATAGCCATAACATAAAGAACTGCTTCTGACTTTCAGTGCAATTGAAGAAAAAATAGTGCAAGAATAAATGGATTTATTCTCCTAGATGAATTTTTAAAATGTACATTAAATGTCTGTTTTTGGTTTGCTTTCAAGCACTGAGTGGTGTTAACAAACTACAATAGTTAGGCGTATAAACCTTGCTCTTAATGCATGTTTATTTATACGATGCCGGTGGTTTTCTCTCACGGCTTAAGCGCGTGTAACTGAAGAGTGAATAAAACGTTGACTAATAGACTCGTTTAACATGGAAACAACCCTTTATCCGCGTACGGGCTTTGGCCGTGGTATGTAATGTATATTGACGGGCAGTTTCGTCGGTAGATGAAGAGAAACCGGCTTAATTTACTGGCATCGCACTAAAAGTGGGAAAGAACAGAAATTTAAATATTAAGTTTAGAATAAATTGCCGTTTTATTATTAGATCTAATGAGGAGTCTTTTCTTTGCTTTACTTTGTTATCCCGCGGACAATTAGGATAAAATTGACCTTGCATGCGTAACATTGGCCTCGACATAAAAGTGGATGAGCTGAGTTGGGTGTGGAAGGTCAGTCGCTGACTCGCCGAGCGCTCGAAATGAAGCGCTTGCTCTGTATAAAGTGAATGCTTAATACGGCTGCTTGCCTTGATCAATGCCGTGAAACTTGTAATTTGACATCGTTTCAACAAGTAAAAGGTGGCACGGTGAGTGCATTTCTTGGTGTTGCTATAGCGAGTAACTCAATAAGTGAGCTGCTGATGCTGGGAAGAGGTGAGTTGCAAGGGGGGCACGGTAGGGGGGTAGCTGGGAAATTGGATTCGGAGCTCAATAAATAGCGGGAGCTTTGTAGCCAACTCTGGCGAAAATAGAATCAGGAATCCGCCTCTTTCCACACTGCAACTCCTTGCCTGTGTCTCGTAACGCCCTCTTGCGCCTAAGAAAACGTTGTTCACTTGGCGCTGATTGCATTATGGGAAGCCCGGGTGACCAGAGTCTTCTTTCCTCTCTTTTCTTTTCTTAAGTTCAATTATCATCGGACCAGCAAGCTTGCAACGAGGGTTAATGAAGCAGAAATGCAACATTAAAGAAGATGCAACAAATGTCGTTATTAGGGGGTCGAGTTTCAGTGCAGATAAGGGCTAGAGGGATTGAATATCCATTTTTGACACTGGAAATAGATTTTGAAATTATCTTGCGGATGGCTTCGTTATCTAATAAGTTGAGCTCTGTCAAGATCGTGTCTGGATTTTATCGGCGTTGAAGTAATCAGATTATGCTTTAGCCTCTTTCAACTTTATTGGCTTGTTATACCAACCGGCTCAATAATCAGTCTGACAGCAAAATATTTACGTTTCGATTGTTGATTTTTCTATCTGCATCTGTGGTGCATTGATCCATCAGGACTGTTGTCGTTTTAAAGCAATAAATGCTGTGTATCTAATCGATTTGCACTATGCAGGTTTGAAAGGTTCTCTTGGCAGGCTCGAAATTAATTAGTGGAATCAGTCAGGATTGTTCTTTGTGTGACACAACTCATGCACACTTGAACGTGCTTAGGTGGACTTATTTATTTGTTTATTTATTTTGAAATCGGTTGATTAATTGTGTATGTTATTGACCAGTGACACGCAGTTGATTGAAATGAGTCGAGCAATCGGAACATACGGCGTATATAAAGAGAAAAATAAGATGTTATCGGGGAAAAACATGGAGACAGGTCCCATCAGAGATTTGGTTTCAGTGGCCAGCTCGTTTTTCATGGCCCCTGTTTGCGATGGGAAAGCAACCCACTGGACTGAAGTTAAGGTTTCACCGCACAACAAGTCAGTTAGATGTGGCAGCTACCCCCTTTTCTCTGGGGATGTCGTGTTGTAATAAAGGTCCACCAGTCTGGTTGTAAAGATATAAATAAAAGGCGAATGTATTTGAGTGATGAATGAGTGTGCGGATAAACTAATGCGTTTATTTTCATTTCCACCACGATTTCATCCTTCAGCTCATTCTCTTTCTTTGGCCCTTTTTCCTATTTTCCGAGCTGGGTTTAAGTTTTATTCACAACAGGAAGTCGTTTGTAGCACATAAACCGATTTCTGCCGTCACTGGCAGTCGTTTCCGGTCTTCGCTACTTTGTGTCCGTCCTTGGGCCGTGCAGCGGTGGTATTCAGAAAGGATTGTGTGTAATAAATAAAACAATTTCGCACGATGCCACATAGGGATAAACAAACCATTCACATCTGAAACATACCTGCTTTGCTTGTTTGTATTTTCATGCGAGCGGATGTTTGTGTTGTGTGTTTATCGGTCAAATTGGAGATATCAATTGGGGAATCCACTTGATATTTGCATGCGTTAGGTTGACTGGTTTTTCATTTTGCATGAATGGAAAAAATGGCATAAAACTAGGCCTACCATATTTCCCAGCAACCAAACCGGGACAGGACCGCAAAACGTAAAATAATCAAAAAAATCGATTAAAATATCGAAAAAATCGACTAAAATATCGATAAAATCGACTAAAAAATCGATAAAATCGATAAAATCGACTAAAAATAACCGCCGTCTTGTGCCCGGGACAAAATACCAAACCGGGCGGGACGCCGGGACCAATGCCTGAAACCGGGACAATCCCGGTCAAACCGGGACGTATGGTAGGCCTACATAAAACATTAACGGGTTAAGCTATTCCATGTGGAAATTGGAATCACGAAATTACATTTTGCTGCTCATGTTCTCTGTAAAATGGGCAAATTGCCCGCATGGTTTATAAAAGTGCAATTGATCATCCCACTGGGGGTTTTTTCGTTGCAACCCATCGACTCGTCTTTAAAAAAAATGAAAGATTCACTAGACGGGGTATACGACATTGAAATTCTCAAGTTTACGGATAATTATTCGAGCGTCGTTGTTTTAGAACTTTCTCAAATGGTCGCAACTGGCGCTGCGTGTGACATTTTTACAAATGGCGTTTGTTGTTTGTCCTCGACTTAGGTGAGGGCAAGTTGTCATAAGCTGCACGTGTTTTGTAATGTGTTGATCTACAGGTTAAGTCATAATTATGTTCCTCCGGACTGTAATAATATTTACTTTCGCGGACACGATGTATTGAATTGAATTTAATCTAGCCTGAAGATTATCTTATGTTGACTTTCGCAGCTAACTAACGATTAACTGTTGTGTGTGTATTTTTATTTATTACATAAGTGTTAGTTAAATACTGTATTTTTTAATAAAAAAAATATTTTTCTTTCCAGCTGGACGCGAAGGTCTTCGGCTGCCAGTTATGGTCTATCTCCATGGCGAATCGTTCGAATGGAACTCTGGGAATGCATACGATGCCAGCGTCCTGTCAAGTTTTGGAGACGTAGTCGTCGTGACCATCAATTATCGACTGGGAGTTCTTGGTAAGGAGTTTCAACACACGATCATCCACTGAAGTTGTTATCATAGTTACCTGTTGCTAAGCTTCTTCCGCAGAAGTGAATTCACCCGCCAATTTAATTAATCAATTAATTAATTGATTCTTATAGAATGTAAAATTATGGGAACGGTATATTAGTGCGTCAAAACTTAACAATAATAATTAGATCACACGATTTTTTAGTGTTTCGAATTTTTTTAAAGTGGTTGATCAGATCCGGTAACGATATAGACGCCTTTAAAACGCGCGAAGTTTACTCGCCCACTTCTCTGTAGGTAGAAAATGTTTCAACGTGACAATGGTTCCTCATCAGAGGTGCCTCTTGAGGCATCTCAGGAGAATCCATCGCTATTGTCCGTAGAATGTCAACATGGCGCACGGTGGGTGCACACTGGGAATGGAGAGTGAGGTGGGAAAAGAGAGAATATGGGGAACAAGTGAATAGCAGGCCAACCACTGAATAATGTATGGTGCGAAAGACTCCAGCTGCCGACATGCTTGCGGCTAAGGCAGTTGAGTTCCATATCTGCCAAACAGTGTCCAATTATTTGCAGGCACTATTGTTGCGCCATGTTTTGCGGACATTTTTGTCCTCCTGCAAACATGCTGCAAGGGCTATTTGCAACTTTTTTGCAACTGTACAATCGATGCTAAACTTGTCAGTTTGTACCTGTGTAGAAAAGGTAAACAAAAAGTTTTGATGTTTATTTTCGGTATACAACTTTAATTTTTTTTTTTTTTTAAAGGGGTTGGGTATCGAGAGGGGGCTTAGAATGAAAATGGAATGGATGGAATCGAGCGTGGAATGGTGGAAAACAGTTTACGAATGAATGGTTGAAACGATGGTGCTGATGGACGGTCCTTGAATCCACATTGAGGTTGCCTTAAAGTGCTGAGATGGACGTCTTGGTGTTTACTCGCAGTAGGCAGAGCGTGCGATTGAAATGAACTAGCAGATGGATTGAGTTGAAAGATGTGTCCGAAAATCTGTGACAGTAAACACGATTTTTTGTGTGTTGGGCGCAGCATTTGTTATGCAGTTATACGCCCATTGTTCGACGTGTTGATTTTAACTTTCTTCTGCGAGTCATAAATTTGATACGCAAACATGATGTTTCTTGTAGTTAATGGGTGCTAGTGCCAGGTTTTATTTATTTGTTTTGTTTTTTTTTTCGATTTGGGACTCGTATTTTATTCAGTTAGGTTTAATAACAGTTCGGGCTTAGGGTTAACACGTGGCTCTTAAAGTGGTTTCATTTAATAATGGTGCTGTGAGATCTTGCGCCACAGGAGGACGGGGGGTTTTAATTTTCATTCAGTACATCTTGTCTTCGATCGATGGGTTTTCTTAGATTGAGGACACCAAAGTGCGTCTTATTCCTTTATTTTTTTGGGGTATTTTTTTGGTGAAAGGGGTTTGTTCTGATTGCTCATCCATCCTGAGTGACATTTGCCTTGTGGATTTTTTTAATAGTAAATACCAACGTTATTTGAGCGAGGTGACATTGATTGGCTATTGTAAAAAGAAATTCGAAAAATTTAAAAAGAACCTTTTTTTTTCTTTTTTTTATTTTTTATTATTATTTTTTTTTTTATATCAAACACAAATTGATCGATCAGAAAATTGAAAACAAACTGTGATGTGTCGAGCAGTCGCAACGTGTTCTGACTTCTGACGCATCACGAAGAGTTTTCGGTTTTTGTTCAGTTCAGTGTGTTTTTCGTGGAGTTCTGTATCGAATGAAGTTGTGAGAATGTAAATTGAATTTTGTTTTCATTTCAATGCTTAAATGTCTTATGGTTTTATTAAAATAATATTTTTTATTATTTTGTTTTATTATTTGGTTAAATGTTGTATTAAATTAAATGGTTTTGGTCTATAATCTTGCTTGTTAGTTGATAACCAGTGGTGGCCACATTACAAAACCTTTAAATTAATTTCCGGTCAAAGTAATCTATTGCCGTTTGCAATTACAATTGCTGCGGTATTAGATTGCTTCCGTTGGACTAGTTAAGAAGAGTAATATTTTGAGATTAATAACTGGAAAAAATTGAAACCTTACTAAATCAAAATGTATCAATCGTGACTTGGAATCAAAGGTCTCGAGAAGTAAATCTGGGGTTTACTAGAAAGGAAAGAACTTTAGTCCTTTTTTCTTTTTGGGGGAAGGAGATGTATAGGACTCATCAGTGAAGTGCATTTAGCCTCTACCAACCCCATTCCCCTGACTCTTCTTTTTAGCTCTTAAGCCCAGTTTATATACGGACATGTTTTCAGGTGAAAATGACTGGATGGAGTAAAAAAAAAATGTCTCATTTGTTTCTCTTATTAGCGGTACAGTTTTTATTTTTTTATTTTATAAACGTTAGGTTTTATGTCTGATCTTTTTTTATGAAAAATTAGTCCTAATTGGTGGTTTCGAGTTCTTCTGTGATAGGAACCTTGGGCGAAGACGTTTTCTTGTCAGGGAATTGGTAGGGTTTGCCGTAATGGCGTTTTAATGTGATTGATGCTTCAATAAATATCGATTATATGAATGGAAGAGATTTTTTTGATGATTTTTTTTACGACCATTTTTATTATTATTGTTATTATCTTTAAATTCGGTGAATCAGGTTTATGAGCGTTTGATAATGAAGATTCAATTAATAAATTGGAAATCAGAAGCGCTTTTGAAAACTCTCTTTTGTTGTTGTTTATTTGGCTTTACTTGAAGCTCTTTTTTTAAAAACATTTAATCTGTTCATTATTATTTTTTAGGTTTTTTAAGTGTGGAAATTCAAGGAGCTCGAGGTAATTACGGTCTTCTGGATCAAGTTGCAGCTCTTCATTGGATCCAGGAGAATATACACGAGTTTGGTGGTGATTCCAGAAATGTAACCTTGTTTGGACACGATTATGGTGCTGCATGTGCCAATTTTCTCATGATATCACCTGTTACAAGAGGTATGTTGAACTCATTAGTTAAATCAACTGCTATTGGTTTACAAACAAACAATATTTAACATTGTGAAAGTTCTGCATTTAATTTTATTAAAAAAAAAGCGATTGATATTTAATACACTTTAGTTTTATGTGATTTTAAATTTTTGTTGCAAATCTTAAAATCAATTTTTTTTATATTCAACAAAATGCAACGAATTTCATCAACATCATAATCTTGCATTTTATTTTAAAGTTGAAGGCATTGACTGTTTCTGTTTCCCTACTGCATACTGTAGGGCTGTTCTGCTTTACTCTCTTTGTATGCGAATGCAGGAAGCGAATGAATGGATCACTTGAACTGTTAAAACTAATCACAAGCTATTATTTTCTTTTCTGGGGAAGGATAAGGTTATGATGATAGGATAATGAAATAATACTAGGTCCGATAGTCCACACTTGTTTTCACACTGAAACGAGACATAAGCTTTCATTTCTGCAACAACAAATTCTGCAATGCTGTCGTTATTTCGAACTTTAACTGCAAATGCTTGCACATGGCCAATTAGCACCGCCGAAATTCTGGCCGATTCACTTTGCATCTGTTTTCTTTTTCTTTGCGTTGAGTTCAGTGTGAACACAAGCGTGAGAGCACCTTAAAGGCTGGTTCACACTTGTGGGCACACAAGGTAAGAAGAATCCACAGTGCATTGTGGTGTACTAATTTGGTACACTAATGTGCCCAGCCCATTAGACGCAATCTCATTTTTTTTATTTATAGAAGTGAGGTGAGACCCATTTTCTTGTTTCTGATTGGTAGTTAGCTGTGAACTGTTGCAGTTAGCTATGAAATATCTTTAATTGCACTGCCACTAGGCGCATTCAATAAAGAATTAACACAACATGAGAATTAGCAAGACCTGTTACACGGGAGTAACTTGTGCTTCTAGATAGTATAAGCGTTAAAACGAGATAGGAAAGATGGTGAAACTCGTGGCACGGCATTAAGACGACCCTTCAGTGGTCGTGCTATTTTGTCGTGCCACTTGGTTCCAAAGAAGATTTTATACGAGATTCTCGTGCTAAATCTCCTAATACGGCATAACACGATCGTGTTACAGACTATTAAATGTGCCTGCTTGATTGGCACGATCTTAACTCGCGTCAAGTGCATTTATTACATGACCAAACAATTACTTTTTGTGGCCAAATTTAGCTTGTATTTTTATTCTTCCCTGTATAAAAGTGCCTTTGGTCTAAGACAGTGGTCATCATCATCATCGGGGATATGGCATGGTGTTTAAAGTTTCGATCTGGCTTTGAGAGCAGGCCGGGGTCTCGTGCTTAGCTGACACCAACTGTTGATGGTAAAGCTGGGTTACCTTAGCAAGGGCTAGCTGCTGACTTACGAACTTTGTCTGGACTGTTGACTTTCATTAGGGTGGGTTTGAATACTGGAGAACGGTCAGAGTTAGGGTTTATTTTAGGCTAGCTGGGGGATGTCTGGTGGCAGTGCTGTAGTGGAAGGTATACACACGCCGTAAATCGTTTGCGTTAGGCAGTGTTGTAGATGAGGGTATATGCAGTATATCTTCGGTTTTTCTTTGACTACAGCACAGCATGAGGGTACGCACTCATTAGAGAAATTACTAGACATTGGACTTTGGTTGAAGCTTTAATAAAGAGAACAAACATGCAGCATCGTCTTGTACTAATATTAGGCTTAATACTACTAAATCGCTACTGCAATTAGGAAATCATCTGCGCAGAATGGGATGCACAGGATTAATTTGGCGCGAACTGTAGGCCAGACTATATTGATTACTAGTCTGCCTAAAAACACTATACTTCCGAAGGTCTCCAGGAACCACCTAGCAATTAGACTGTAATAGTCTGATTGTTGGAGATGGAATGTAAGCATTTGGGTGTTTGTGTCTTGTTATGTAAGATCAGGACGCACTTAGCCAGTTAAGCTGTGCAGTTGTAATTGCTTGACCCGAGTGAGGGCAGGGTTGGAATTTGGGGTTTCTTGATGGCAAAGGTCATAGTCGATGGTCAATTTTGGACCTTGTTTATCACATTCTGGTTTGAATATCCTCAAGGCGACGAAGCCTTTGTTTGCTCCAGTCAACAAGGAACGTTAATTATACCCTGAAACTAAAGCGTGTATTTGAAGATGTTCTTTACGTTTGTTTAGGCCGTTTCCCTTCCCTTTATTCTGCGGCTAGTTTTGTATTAATATTCAACTAATTGCAACTGAAAGTATTGATTTTCCCTCATTTTGTTCGTTTATTATTAAAATTATGCCTGATTGCCTGTTTATTCCAGACTTTCTTTTAAATATCTCTAAGGAATACAAGCGTGTTTAATCTTGTTTCTAATTAAAATATATAATTTAGATAAATAACCACTTTACCTGTTTTTGTTTAAATATTTGCGCAATCGCAATGTATGTGGTGCATCAAAGGAACTTTGTGCAATTCTAATTTCACAGCAATTAAAACGACTG